>QFDD01007630.1:0-13170 GCA_006871305.1 Vachellia collinsii
ATATATATATATATATATATGCATGGTTGTACAGGGATTACATCCCGGTTGTCTCTGTTTTTTGCAGGTAATGTGTGGTGTGATTTCCCTTCTTTTTTCCTTTTCCATCATTGGTCACTGTTTGGCAAAAATGGAAATATTGTAGCAAAAATATAAAAATAACCAAATCTAATAATGACAATTTAGATTAAATTGAGAAGTACAAGATGTAATTAGTCTAATTCTTCTGTGGTATCCTTGATAAGAATTAGATCAATCAATATTTCTTTGACTTGCTTTTAATTATTGTTATGTTTTTATTGTCAAATATACATGAGATATGGGGGTACGGGGACTCATATGACGTTTATACACCCTTAATTTACCAACAATGAGATATGAGATTTTTTTCTATGTACTACTTCGCTCTTAATTGATTTTTATTAAGACATTAAAACAATTAAATGCATTATTTAAAAGTATTTATACGTATTATTAAATAATATACCAGTTTATAAATAAGATAAATTAATTTTTTAAAAAATAATAAATATAAATATTTTAAAGTAATATATTTAAACTAATTGTCTACTAGCAAGCATATTCTATAATCTACTAGCTCTTAGAATGATGATGTGTTGATATCACATAGTTGAAAGAAATTGAGTGGGCCGACAAATAGCATAAGTTGGGCCCATGACCTAGCCCATTGAACTTCTTCCAAAACCCTACGCCGAAATCAATCACAATTTCGCAGACTTCGAGCTCCCTTATAAACTTGCATGTGTCAAATATAAGGCCTCTCTTGGCCTCAGGAGCCGTCGTCCCCCTTCTTCTGTATCTTTCGAACAGATCATACAATGGTACGTATCTCTCTGAGTTTGCATGCTTGTGTAGCTGATTCTGGAAGAATTTGCATTTTGTACCCCCCTTTTCTCTGCAAATGGGGACTTCTATGGTTTTACTTATGGCGGAAATGATAGTGTGTTGTTGGGCATTAGTTGGACTGTTTGGTGATTAATAATGAGAATAGGTATTTTGTCTTGGTTTTATGGGTTTGTTTGTTCACATACATTCTTGTTTATTCTGGCTTCTTTTTGGAGGAGATTGTAGTGGATTTCTAGGCTGTAGTTGGATTGTTTGGTGGATAATTTGTGGCAAAAGCAAGTCTATTGTATTTTGTACGTATTTATTTTTGGTAGTTTTGGGTTCTCTGTCAATTCCTGTAGTATCCGTGGCAGACTGACGAAACTGCAATTTTAGTGGTACCTTCCTTTACTAATTTTATAAAGGAGTTGCATTGACTGTGTTTTACGTAGCAAACGTCTATTTCTGATTCGTTTTTGTGCGGTGATTTTCTTGTTATGTTTGGCACCTTTACTTCTGTGCTTTCCCATTTGTTAGATTCCAATCTTACCGATCCTCTGTTTGTGGTTTAAATTTTATGCTTTTCGTAGTCTGACGCTGAGACGTTTAAGATTGCTTTATTTGTGGCTTTGAATTGAAGTTTTTATTTTTATTTTTATTTTCATTCTCCAATGAAGGCATATGTTAAGGCTCAAAAATCAAAGGCGTACTTCAAGAGATATCAAGTCAAGTTTAAGAGAAGAAGAGGTACTGTTATTGTTTATCTTGGTCCTTTTTTTGCATTTTTTTTACGTGATTGCTAATTTGTTTCCTGTTGTGTGATTTTCCTCTTGTTCAAAAACATCTGCAGAGGGGAAAACTGATTACCGAGCTAGGATTCGATTGATCAATCAAGACAAGAATAAGTACAACACCCCCAAATATCGCTTTGTTGTTCGATTTGTATCCTTCCATTAATCCATACTCTTAATATTTGACTTGCCAGCAACGGAGTGAAAAATTGTGAAAATATGTTGTTGTTTTTGCTGTAAAAAGTAGAAATAGTGCTCTTATCAGACATTGAACCTCGACCAAAGTGCTTTAGAAATCTCAATTGAATGAACCTAACCTCATTATTAGACAAATAAGTATATTATTTCTCAAATGACATCTAACGTTGGTATTGTTATTGTTCTACACAGTAATACATGACTTGCTGGCACCTGAGTAAAATAATTGAATATATTTGACCCTTTGTGTTAAAAAAATAATTGTTCTCTAAACAGATGTACTACCTTGAGCAAAGCAGTTGAACAATGTTCTCGGAAACTTTATTTCCTTGCTACTGTTTCATTGATTGTGAACCTTAACCTGATTATTAGACAAACAAAGATATTGTAGCACAAATAACATCCGCTAGTATTTCTGGCGATATTGTTCTTGCTGCTGCATATGCACATGAATTGCCACACTATGGTCTTGAAGTAGGTCTTACAAACTATGCTGCAGGTACATTTTAGGTGTAGTTTCGATTTTTCATGATGTGCACCAACTTTTAACTACCCTTGCGATTCATAATTTTCTTTGGAATTTGACCAGCTTATTGCACTGGTCTTCTTTTGGCTCGTCGAGTCCTGAAGATGCTTGAAATGGAAGAGGAGTATGAGGGTAATGTAGAGGTATTTATGCAGACTCTCTATCTCTCCTCTCTCATATTTTTGTTCTTCTAAGTATAGTGACGTTGTTATTTAACAGGCTTCAGGAGAGGACTTTTCTGTTGAACCTTCTGAAACTAGAAGGCCTTTCCGTGCTCTCCTTGATGTTGGTCTTATTAGGACTACAACTGGCAATCGTGTCTTTGGTGCCCTTAAGGTACTGAATATTTGCACTTTGGATCTATCTCCAATTTTGTCAACAGCAGTGTCCTTGATCTTTTTATTCTTTCATCCCTTGATATAAGCCTATATCTATTAATTGTACTTGTCACTGTTCACTGTATTCAACTTTTGTCTTTATAGTCTTGATTATTGTTTGCTTTCCCTTCTTGTACAAGCTTGATTTGTATTTCACTTTCTGTAACGCTCATCATGAATAGCTTTTAATTCAGAGTGTGTTTGATTTCAGTCAAGCCAAATGCTAATATTCCAAGTTGCAATTTGTGCTGGTTCTATTTTTACTAAAAATTAGGTTCCAGCTTGTTTTGGTTCTTAAATTCAGGCCGAGTTTTGGCCCTGCTAAGAGTGAATTGTAATTCATATTCAGTTTACATGTTTACATGCTTGATTCAAATAAGATTTGCTGCAGTTCAGCTTGTTTTATGTGCTAATTTTCTAAAAGGAGCTTGGATTATCGCACATGGATGTTTATTTGGATTGATATTTTCATGGTCGTGGTACTTGGTAAATTTGATGATTACAGGGAGCATTGGATGGGGGATTAGATATTCCTCACAGTGACAAAAGGTTTGCTGGTTTTAACAAGGATAGGAAAGAGCTTGATCCTGAAGTTCACCGCAAATATATCTTTGGTGGCCATGTTGCGGCATATATGAAGGTATGGTATAAGAGTTTGTTTCCTGCCAAATGTTCTGTGCATTATGGAGGAATATTATGAGTTATGACAACCCATTTGATACTTCTCGCAGAGTTTGATGGAAGATGAACCAGAGAAATACCAGTCACACTTCAGTGAATATATCAATCGAGGATTAGAGGCTGATGGACTTGAGGAGATGTACAAAAAGGTTCATGCTGCCATTCGTGCCGACCCCACAGTGAAGAAGTCTGAGAAGCAGCCACCAAAAGAACACAAGAGGTAGGTTGCTGATGCATTTATGGCATTCGTAGATAGAGTCAACAAAAGTTTGTGTTTGTGTGAAATTTATATTTTTTTCCTTAGTTCTCTCTGAATATATGAGAATTCAGACGGTTCTTGGTTTCACAACATAGATCTGGTAACTTCACGTTGTATTTTAGCAGACGCGAGTTATCGAGACTAATCCTGTGTCTCTTGTGCAGATACAACCTGAAGAAACTTACTTACGAGGAGAGGAAGGCTAAGTTGATTGCGCGTTTGCAGGCCCTCAACTCTGCAGCTGATGCTGCCGAAGATGATGAGGATGACGAGTAAAGAAATGTTTTTGCAGATGGAGCTCAAGTACTCATTGATTAGAAGTTATTCTTTTCTGCGCCAAAGCATGCTAAGAACTTGTGTGCTTCTATTTTTTAAGAATCATTTTATCAACAGTTTTGTTGCCTTTCTTTGTTCCTTCTCTAGTGGGTCACTTATTAATTATTACGAGTTTCTCTTATCTAGCTGGGATTGGTATGTTTACAATTTGTTTTCTTCATAATGCAAGGCGATTCCTTTATCATAAATTTAGTTCGTCCTCATAAGTATATTTATATTTATTTAAAGTCTTCATTCTAAAGTCTTAAAAACACTCGTTGAAGTAATCAACTAAAAATTTAAATTAAATCCATTAAAACATTTTCAACAAATTCCTCGTCTCTCTATTTCTAAATAATTAATATTTTGTAATAACATTGATTTCTTTTTATTTTTCTAGGAATCATTTCTACGTCACTCCTTTGTTTGATGATAACATATTGGTATAAAAAATAATTTTAAAATTTTACTAAATTACTGGGGAAAAATATTTTAGCACATTTAAAACGTGTCATTGAATATTGTCTCATTTAGTATAGTTAGTCATTTTTAAAATTAATGTATAAAATTATTATATTGATATGATTATATAATAATTCTATTAAACAAATCAAGAACAACTTTAAGCATATACAAGAAATAAATCTACCATTCTAAAGGGGATAATTAAATGCTAAACTTTTAAGGAATCAAATTACCTTTCTTTTAGAGAAAGACATTATTCTCTTTCTTCACAATGGTGGGACTACGCATTCCTTTACATTAATTACAATGCAAAATCCCTATATTTATAGATTATAGAGTTTATTCAATTATAATCTTAATTTATTTAACTAATTAAGATCATATATTATATCTCCAAAACTACGATATTATTGAGTCATCCTAACGTTGTCAAACTTAACTAAAAGTAGAGTAGCAAAAATAGTCCGATTAGACTCGATTAAATCGAGAGCCGGGTCGATGATTTAGTGTTAAAAAAAAAAGGTTAACCTTGTAAGGCCATAGATTTAAAAGGGTCAGCTTTGCAGGGTTGCATGTTGGCCCATTTAGACCTCCCAAATTATTATTATTTTTTGTTTTAGACATTCTTTATTTTTCTTATATTTACTTCTAAGTTTTAGAAACAAATTCTTTTAAATCAAACATTTATTTTTAAATTTGTTTTCTTGTTAATCATATCATTCATATACCTCAAAAAAAAAAATCTAAAATGTGAAAAGAAAAAAATATTGTTCAAATATGATTTTTCTTATAATTTGGTTCTGCATTTAAAAAGCTAGAAGTTGTGTGAGAGGGAAAGATCATTGGTGCCAGATGCTCATTTCGAAATAGTCAATGGGTATTTTTGCACCTAAACCTATTATCTAATACATTATATTATAACAACTCTCTGTTTTCCTTCAAGTTTTAGAATAAATCTTTTCAAATCAAATATTTATTTTCAATTATTGTATGTATTATATAAAGACACACATATACATATTTTCACTTCTTAAATTCTTATTCTTTCCAATTTCAATATTAAACTTATTATGTTGTTTTCCTTATACAAACAATTTTTCAAAGACCAAATTAAATATCTATTGTTTTAACTTGATCTATTTGAAAAGATAAAAATATATTAAACATCCTCATGACTATGGGTCGATCCATGACCCACGGGATGGCCCATGATCAATAAGCTCAGCTGTCGAGTTGTAAATTAAGGAATGAATATAAAACTTTATTCCTATCATTTTATATTTTGCATTAATAATATGTAGATGTTATCTTACTTCTAATTATAAATCATGTGACTATTATTAAGAACAGTTTTTATGTTCAAGTGTTGAAATTTTTGTTTACAATACTAGTATTATCTTAACTTTATTTTTTTTAATTTGATTTTGATATTATTTATGTCTTAAACTGCAAATTTTATTACTTTAAATTGAAAAAATAAAAAAAATCATTTTTTTGTTAAATGGGTTAAAAGCTCACGAGCTAGACTAAACCCATTAGTTTAAGGGCCGAACTTCAAAAATCAAGCCATTTTATATTATTAGGTTTAAACAAGCCGGTCCATATATATCTGAGCTCGTGAATGACCGGCCCTTGTTGGATTAGGTCAGTCTGAATTCTCAACTCTAACTAAAGAGTTACATTTTCATCCCTAGATGTTTTATAAAATCTAAATCCTCAAATTTATTCAAGAAAAATTAATTTTTGTTCCAACTATCATCTGACAATAAATACAAACGTTTTACTTTTTTGATCCAAAAATAAAAATGGTTTACTCAACACACTATTATTGCAGTGAAGTAAAAAAATAAGCGGGGCAAAAAGATAATGTTGCTAATTTGAAGAGAAGATTTTTTTCATTTCCCCTTTTTTTTTTGTAAAATAAATAAAGAAGATATCTATCATATTCAGAGGGCACATTAAGGGTCCCAAGCAATCGATAGGATGGCGCGATTTAACTTTCAAGGAGACCACGTTCCCGCCAAGAACTTCGTCTGCTAACGTTAACGTTTATTCCATCCGAGCTCAACAATCTCTCCAACGGTCAAATTCAATTGGGAATTAGGGCGGTCTCTGTTTCCTTAATTAACTACCGCCACACTCTTCATTTGTTTTCAATTACCTTCGCATTCGCGCTCTCTCTCTCTCTCTCTATTGTCACGCTTCTGCTTTTTCCAGATTTTCTCTTAGCTTTCTGATCCCTAAGTTTTTTTGGTGGTTATCATTATCTCCATTGATTCAAAGCGCTTTGATTCTTTGAATAGCTGGGGCTGAACGTTTCGGCCTTCTCCGCTTCTATTTGGAGTTTGGGTTTTCATTGCCTCTGGTAAGTAGTGCTTCTGTTCATGTCTCTCGTCCATTTCTGTTAGCGAATGAACAAAAATACAAATGTTACGTCGTCTCCCTCAATAATCCGATTTGTGGTTTTGTGTTGTTGGAACTCCATAGGCTGTGTAGTATTTTCCAGCTTTTCCCCTCCAACTTCATTTAAATTTGGAAGATGCGCTATTGATTTAGGCTTGTAATTGATGGCATGTAAATGATGTTCTGTCGTTTTCTCTAAATGGCTTATCATGAGATGATATTCTGTTATTGACTATATAATTGACTGTACCATTTTTGTTCTTGATGCAGTGAAACCCGAAAGCAGAGACGCTAGAGACGCGTAATATTCCTGTATAGTTGCAAATATCTTCTAGTTGCCTGTAGACAATGGAAACAGCTCTTCCACCAGGGTACAAGTTTAACCCAACAGACCAAGAGCTGGTTTGGCATTACCTGTACAAGAAGGTGAATGGCAAACCCCTCCCTTGTAATGCAATTATCGATTGTGACATTTATGGAGGGGACAGCTCCTGGAAGAAGATGTTCGATGATCGGGAAGAGGAATCTCTTTACTTCTTCACTAAATTACGGAACTGGAGCACCCAAAAAAATGGCTGTTCTTCAAGGGTGTTGAGGGCCACAAAGTTTGGTACTTGGAGGTGTCAATCTGACATGAAAGTCTACGCTGGGGAGAAACATGTTGGGTCTAAGAGGACCTTCTCCTTCATTGAGAAGAAAAAGGAAGTGGAGCCCAAGAAAAAAGGATCTAGGAAGACAAACGGTTGGACAATGCACGAGTACAGACTCGATGGTTGTCTAATGCATCAAAAGGAACACGGTTCTTCAGATTACGGGTATGTGGTCTCCAGGATCAGCAGGCCAAGATACATGAGGAGAGATGAAGGAGAATCAATCAGCTCTCAAATTGCCTCTGAACAGGATGCTCCGTTTCCTGAAGAGATAAACCAGGACAGCAACAATGGAAAATCAATAAGCTCCAAAATTGCGTCTGAAGACGATGCACTATCTCCTGAAGAGCTAACCCAGAACAGCAACAGAGGAAAATCGGTTAGCCCTCAAATTGAGTGTGAACAGGATGCTCCATTTCATAAAGAGCTAAACCAAGACAACAACAAAGTTGAGGGCACCGATATACTTCCTGGTTATTCTATTGAGGTAGATATAAATGATGAATGGTTATCTCATTTTCTTGAAAACACGGATCTAGATAATTTTTCCTTTCTCTGGGAATAAATTAGAAAAGCTTAGATACTACGTGATTGCTTTGAGTCAACGTATAGAACTGTGTGTCTGCCAACTTCATATAGTCCTTAACCTCACCATTAAACAAACAAGTATATTGTTGTTCAAATGACATCTAACATTGGTGTTGATATTGTTCTAGTAATATATGACTTGCTGGCAACTGAGTAAAATAATTGAAAATATTTTATTGCCGTTTCTGTTAAAAAAATAGTTGTCCTCTAAACAGATGCATTACCTTGAACAAAGGAGTTGGACAATGTCATGGGAAACTTGATTTCCCTGCTAATGTTTCATTGATTGTGAACCTTAACCTTATTATTGGACAAATAAAGATATTGTTGCACAAATAACATCCGCTAGTATTTCTGGTGATATTGTTCTTGCTGCTTCATATGCGCATGAGTTGCCACGCTATGGTCTTGAAGTGGGTCTTACAAACTATGTTGCAGGTACATTTTTGACGTAGTTATGATTTTTCATGATGTCTGCCAACTGTTTACAAACCCTTGCGAATCATAATTGTTTTTTTGGAATGTGACCAGCTTATTGCACTGGTCTTCTTTTGGCTCACGGAGTCACTAAGATGCTTGAAATGGAAGAGGAGTATGAGGGTAATGTAGATGTATACATGCGGACTGTCTCTCTCTCTCCCCGCCACCCCCCTCCTCCCCCCCCACACATATTTTTGTTCCTATAGGTATAGTGGCATTGTTATTTAACAAACTTCAGGTGAGGACTTTCCTGTTGAACCTTCTGAAACTAGGATGCCCTTCCGTGCTCTCCTTGATGTTGGTCTTATTGGGACTACAACAGGCAATCGTGTCTTTGGTGCCCTCAAGGTACTGAATATTTGCACTTTGGATCTATCTCCCATTTTGTCAACCGCATTGTCCTTGATCTTTTTTTTCTTTCATCCCTTGATATAAGCCTATATCTATTAATTGTACTTGTCAATTTTGACTGTATTCAACGTTTCTCTTTATAGTCTTGATTCTTGTTTGCTTTCCCTTCTTGTACAAGCTTGATTTGTATTTCACTTTCTGTAACGTTCATTATGAACAGCTTTTAATTCAGAGTGTGTTTGATTTCAGTCAAGCCAAATGCTAATATTCCAAGTTGCAATTTGTGCTGGTTCTATTTTTATCTAAAACTTAGGTTCCAGCTTGATTTGGTTCTGAATTTCAGACCGAGTTTTGGCCCTTCTAAGAGTGGATTGTAATTCATATTCAGTATACATGTTTACATGCTTGATTCAAATAAGGTGTGCTACAGTCAGCTTGTTTTATGTGCTAATTTTCTAAAAGGAGCTTGGATTATTGCACATTGATGTTTATTTCGATTGATATTTTCATGGTCGTGGAACTTGGTAAATTTGATAATTGCAGGGAGCATTGGATGGGGGTTTAGATATTCCTCACAGTGACAAAAGGTTTGCTGGTTTTAACAAGGATAAGAAAGGCTTGATCCTGAAGTTCACCGCAAATATATCTTTGGTGGCCATGTTGCTGCATATATGAAGGTATGGGATAAGAGTTTATTTCCTGCCAAATGTTCTGTGTATTATGGAGGAATATTATGAGTTATGACAACCCATTTGATACTTCTCGCAGAGTTTGATGGAAGATGAACCAGAGAAATACCAGTCACGCTTCAGTGAATATACAAGCGAGGATTAGAGGCTGATGGACTGGAGGAGATGTACAAAAAGGTCCATGCTGCCATTCTTGCCGACCCCAGTGTGAAGAAGTCTGAGAAGCAGCCACCAAAAGAACACAAGAGGTAGGTTGTTGATGCATTTATGGCATTCGTAGATAGAGTTAACAAAAGTTATATTTGTGTGAAATTTATATTTTTTTCCTTAGTTCTCTCTGAATATATGAGAATTCAGACGGTTCTTGGTTTCACAACATAGATCTGGTAATTTCACGTTGTATCTGAGCAGAGGCGAGTTATTAAGACTAATCCTGTGTCTCTCGTGCAGATAGAACCTGAAGAAACTTACTTACAAGGAGGAAGGCTAAGTTGATTGCGCGTTTGCGGGCTCTCAACTCTGCAGCTGATGCTGCCGAAAATGATGAGGATGACGAGTAAAGAAAGGTTTTTGCAGATGGAGCTCAAGTACTCATTGATTAGAAGTTATTCTTTTCTGCGCCAAAGCATGCTAAGAACTTGTGTGCTTCTGTTTTTTAAGAATCATTTTGCCAACAGTTTTGTTGCCTTTCTTTGTTCCTTCTCTAGTTGGTCCTTGTTATGGGTTTCTCTGGTCTAGCTGGGATTGGTATGTTTACAATTTGTTTTCTTCATAATGCAAGGCGATTCCTTTTCCATAAATTTAGTTTGCCTTCATAAGCATATTTATATTTAAAGCCTTCATTCTAAAGTCTTAAATACACTCTTTGAAGTAATCAACTAAAAAATCAATATACATATAAAAAGGATATCATTGAGCCAGTGTTACGAATATCAATGCAGAGCTGTGAACAAAAAGAATATCAATGGTGCTCTTTTATAATAAGATTGATTTCTTTTTATTTTTTTACGAATCAATTCTGAGGTCACTCTTTTATTTGGTGGTGACATATTGGTAACAACAATACATTTAAATAATTTTAAAATTTTACTAAATTACGGGTAAAAATATTTTAGCACATTTAAAAAATGTCATTGAATATTGTCTCATTTAGTTTAGTTAGTTATTTTTAAAAGTAATGTGTAAAATTATTTTATTGATATAATTATATGACAATTCTGTTAAGAAAATCCAAAAGAAAGTGCATACAATTATTCACAAGACATAAATCTACCATTTTAAAAAGGATTACTAAATCCTAAGCTTTTAGAGACTTAAGAAAGAAAAATCAAATTATCTTTTCTCAAGAGAAATACATATATTATTCTCTTTCTTCACAATGATGGGACTACATATTCTTTCACTCTAATCACAATGCTAAATCCTTATAATTACATAGCTTATTTAGTAATCATTTTAACTAACTTAACTAATTAAAATCATATATTATATATTCAATAAATATGACCTTATCAAGTCATTCCAACGTTGTTAGATTTATAGTCGCTTTTAACATGATATTTTATAAATTTAGAATCCTCAAATTTACTTGAGAAAAATTAATTTTTGTTCCAATCATCATTGACAATAAATACTTTGATAAAAAAATAAAAATGGTTTACTCAACATACTATTATTGCAGTCAAAAATTAAGGGGGGCAGAAAGATAATGTTGCTAATTTGAAGAGAATATATTTTTATTTTCCCCTTTTTTTTTGTAAAATAAATAAAGAAGATATCCATCATATTCAGAGGGCACATTAACGGTCGAAAGCAATCGATACGATGGCGCGATTTAACTTTCAAGGAGACCACGTTCCCGCCAAGAACTTCATTTCGTTTTCAATTACCTTTGCATTAGCTCTCTCTCTCTCTCTCTCTCTCTCTCTCTCTCTCTCTCTCGTCATGCTTCTGCTTTTTCCAGATTTTCTCTTAGCTTTCTGATCCCTAAGTTTTTTGGTGGTTATCATTATCTCCATTGATTCAAAGCGCTTTAAATAGGTGGGGCTGAACGTTCGGGCATTCTCCACTTCTATTTGGAGTTTGGGTTTCATTTCCTCTGGTAAGCAGTGCCTCAGTTCACGTCTCTCGTTCATTTCTGTTAGCGAATGAACTAAACTACGAATGTTACGTCATCTCCTTCAATAATCCGATTTTTGGTTCTGTGTCTCTTAACTCCAGAGCATTCCACACGTGATCAAACAGTGAAAGAGAAAATGTTTATTAATGAGAAAATATTAAAAAAAAAAAATACAAAGTTGATCTAACCCACATATAGGGCTTGTTTGGGAAGTAATAAAACCTAGGTTTCAAACCTTGGTTTCACAGAATCTGAGGTATGTATGTGAGAGAGTTTTGTCTCGGCTTGCGTGAAAGTGATTTTGAGAATTGATTGGCAAACAAGCCCATAGGCCATATGACTCACTAATCACTTGTCAATATTCTGACACTACATTTACAATATTAACCCTCTTACTTCTCACACTCCCCCTCAAGTTGTTGGCTAAAGGCATCTATTGTACCAAATATATGCAACAGTCACTTGAATGTCTCCTATTGGTTTGGTGAGGAGATCTGCTTCTTGATTCCTTGATCTAGAATGCTTTAGATCAATCAGTTTTTTTCCCATTTTTCCCTTACGAAATGGTAGTCCACTTCTATGTGTTTGGTCATTTCATGGTCCATTGGGTTTGTTGCAATATGTGTTGCAGCCTTGCTATCACAAAAGATTCTCACAGGTTCTTTATGCTCAACATTAAGATTCTTTAATAAACCCAGAGTCCATACTATTTCAGAAGTAGCCATGCGAAGAGCTATGTATTCGGCTTCTGCTAAAAACTTTGAAATGGTGTTCTGCTTTAGTCTTCCACATAACCAGTGAACCACCAAATTTCAACGGGCAATCGGTAACTAACTTTTTGGTTGTGCCACATGAGCCCCAGTCTAAATCACAATAACATTCAAGTGTTGGATCTCCCTCTACACTGATTAGCACTCCTAGTCCCAGACTTCCTTTAAGATGCCTCAAGACATTCAATGCTACTGCATAATGTGCCTTGGTAGGTGACTACATGAATTGACTGAGATTCTGCACAGAAAAGGAAATGTTAGGATGCACCATTGTCAAGTGCATGAGCTTACCAGACAATCTTCAATTAGTGCTTTGGCTAAAACCTCCTTCAATTAGTGCTTGTGACGGTTTATGGTTCCCCTGTCTAGAGGCCTATTTTAACCCATATAAGGACTTATTTAATTTGCACAGCATGCGCTCCCCCTCATTGCCAAATCCTTGAGGAATGTTCATATACACTTCCTCGTTTAAATCGCCTTGCAAAAAGGCATTATATACAACCATTTGGTGTAATCTCCAATTATTTATAGCAGCCAATTTAAGAATAATATGTACAGTAAGCATCTTTACAACCGGAGAGAAGGTTTTATGATAATCTATCCCTTCTCTTTGATTATACCCTTTAGCTACTAATCATGCTTTATATTTATTAATACTACCA
>QFDD01007631.1:0-14755 GCA_006871305.1 Vachellia collinsii
CATTATATACATTTAATAAATGTTATATAAGTCTAGTAATAAAATTTGTTCAGTTTAAAATAATTCAAAGAAAATTTATATGATTTATTTTGAATTTAGAAGAAATTTATATGATTTAAAAAAATGCACGTAACATTAATAAAATAAAAATATCTAGATAATATACCATGTCATGAAAAGATATAAAATGAATTCATTTTTTATTTTTTTAAAAAAATTTAATTCATGTTAGTATTGATAATATAAATTAAACAACTTGATGTTATATTAATTAATTAAATGACATATTGATCATATGAATAAAAAACTTGATGAAAAATGAAAATTAACAAAAAAGATACAATTCTATTAATGTGATTTATAGGTAGTTTTAGCTTTAATTTTAATTATTTCTCAATTTTAAATGCAGTAAATAATGTAAAAGGTTTAGTTATGGGCAAATTATTAATTTTAAATTTCTATTTTGAAGTTTGGTCCTTCTAAGTAATTACCATTTTAATGGTCATTAATAATAAATATTATTTTCTTTTGGTCCTTTATTTTAATTTTCCCTTTAAAAAATCGGTCATAACGGATATAATAGAATAAACATTGCTTTGTTTAATATATATATATATTGTTGCAAAATATATATACATATTATATTTCAAAATAGTTGCTAAGAACATAAAAGAAATAATAATAATAAAAAAATTCCAAGAAATTTACACATCTAAATTTTACTCCGAATTCGAATAATAATTAAAAAATGCAGCTCATGATTATAGCCAAAGGACTCGTCAAGTGTGGCTCAGATAAAAGAATGTCAAGGCAGGCACGTAATATAAATTACCATACACCAAAAACTCTTATATTACACTCAATGTAAAATATTTTGGTCAAAAAAATTAATATCATATAAATTATAAAATTTCCTTTCTAACAAAGAAGAAAAAAATCAAATGTCTTAAACTTTAATCCCTCAATGTTGATACAATAACTTGATCTTTATAGTTTCAATTTAACTAAAACCCAATCCAAAAAAAATTGGACTGATGAAATTCAATGCATATATTTTTAAGAACAAAATTTACATCCAATCTCTTATGTACTAGTTCTCCAGTCTCCCTATCAGAGACTGCCATGTGGATTTATTTTACACCTAAGAAAGAGCCTGTCCACCTCATCAGCATAGATGTTGCTTCATGTTTCTCTGTCTTCTCCATCTTCACCTTTCTCCATATCCATCTCTCACTTCCAGAACTCAAACTAGAGGATAGAGCAAAAACCCTAGGCAAAGCACATTGGAGAAAGCGACGACCAAGGACGGCAGTGCGTTACGGCCACAAAACAAAAAATACCTTAATTGCGGAACGTACTGCCGTCCTTGGCCGTCGCTTTCTCCATTGTGCTTTGCCTAGGGTTTTTGCTCTATCCTTTGGTTTGAGTTTTGGAAGTAGGAGATGGATATGGAGAAAGGTGAAGATGGAGAAGATGGAGAAACATGAAACAACATCTATATTGATGAGGTGGGTAGGCTCTTGCTTAGGTGCAAAATAAATCCACGTTAAAGTCTCTGATAGGGAAACTGGAGAACCATAATATAAAAGACTGGATATAAGTTTTGTCATATTTTTAATCCCTAACATTTAAAAAGTAATTTTAGTCCTTACAAATTTATTTTCTAAAATGTAAAACTAATGTTTTGAATGCTTAAAATTATAAATATTGAATTCTACCAAGTCAAAGTTTAAGAATTAAGTTATTACTAATTCAAAAGTATACCGTTAAAAACTATTGATTTTCCTGAAAAAATTTAAAATAAATCATTCTTGGTTAATTAAAAATAAGAAGAAAATCTCAAACAAATCCCTAGTAAGAAAATTAATTATTAACAAGCTGTAGAATATCACATGAGAACATGTAAATACCGAATATTGACATGTAAGAAGTCCAAAGTAATAAATTTAATTATTAATAAATATGTGGTATTTACACGTCTTCTTCTGATATTTTCACCTTATTATAATTAAATTTCTTAAATTATCGTAAATATAGGAGGAGATAGCTGGGGGTTTGTTTTGGCATTAATGTATTAACAGTCTCTGTTATCTCATACTTATGATCATGATTTATAAGCTATGTTGACAATATTTTAATCTAAATGCTCAAAATTAATAATATTTTTTTAAAAAAGGACAATACTTAGGTCAAATTTCTATACCCATTATATTAAGTTATCCAAGTTTGATATATTATCATTCAATTATAAATCATAAAAATATATAATAGATGGCTATATATAGTTGAAGAACTACATAATGGATACAATGAACTTGATTTAAATTTCATCCTTCAAAAAATTAGCATGCATTTTTCCCAAATAACTTGCTCGCATGATTTTTTAATGTGTAAATTAGTTTATTAATTCCTATATTTAGAACTGGGGAGCAAAAAACTAAACTTTTCCTGATGGGCCAAAAACTTCATATAGTTAAAGGCTGAATTTCAGAATTAATAAAACACGAGCTTTATATGGCTAAGGCTAACCCGACCCACACTTTTATAGAGAAGTGGGCGTATCTGTCAACCGCAGTAATAGAATTGATGAGTATATGCCTCTCTCCCATGGCTTTCTGGTTATGTTATGTTCTTCGTGAGCATTCCATATTGTCCCGGGTTCGAGACTGTGTATCCAGAATTGGTGAGCATATTAGAAAGTCTTGGATTATGTTGGATCCAAGAATCTATCAGTTAAAGTAACACAAGGCCAGTCAACTTATATTGAACGTTACAGCCAAAGATTACTCAACAAATCATCCTCTTAGGCTCTTAGCATATGTTATATTGATGTTGATGGTGATCACACGGAGCTAAGCAAAAACTCATCATCTGGTCATACAGCTCAACTTACCTGTAGAATCCCTTGCCCTAATCAACTGATCATCTCAAAGAGCTTAACAAAAACTCATGGTCTGGCCTTCCAACCAATGTTTCTTTTTTCGAATTCGAGCAGCAAGCACCAATGGCTTAATGTTACAAGAGGGAATGAAGCCGTTACCTCTCAATCACATGGAAGCATTAAGCTACAAGATCATTGGCTTCCAATCAGGATTTCTAACCATCACTAACAAATAGAAGACAATCTACAAGCCAGCGCTTAAAAGTTGCTAATGAAATCAGTCATTCAATGCCAACACTTCAGTTGAGATCGTTTTTGACATTGAAGTTAATGACATAATTTTGAATCTCTGGAGAAACTATTGAACTATTGTCAGAAATAGGCGTGTCCAATGTCCATCATTCATTTATAACAAGTAATCTTCACAATTTAACTGAAGTGCCAAGAACATATAAATTTAGTAAAGCTGTCAACCTCTATCTATAGACCACATCATTCTATAGACCATATGATATCATTCATTTAGAGAGGAAAAAGGGTGTGAGTGACATAACTGCTGGCATGCAAATGAAGATTCAAGCCTCTTGACCCACGAAAAAGAAAATGATCATCATAACAATAAAATAACAACATGAAAGTCGCCTAAATATGGGCATCTCTTAATTTGTTACTAAGCCCTAGTATGGCCTGTAACGCGTTGGACGCCTGTACCTCGGAAACCTCCTGCAAGGAAAAAGGTCTCAATCATCATATAAAACAACTTCGGGAATAAGAAGAGGCAGAGGGGATACGTGTTCGATAATCTATCAGACCAAGCAATGAAAGACAAAATCATAGCAATTGGAAGTTGGAACCAGGGGCCTGTTCAGATGCTGTTTCTGGGATCATTTCGGTCTTTCAGAAACCAAAAAAAAATAATAATAATAATAATACGTGTTCGGGAAGATTTTCCGATGAGATGCAGAGATAGCAATCATTATTATGGTTTCATAGAGGCAAACAATTAAGAGAAAACGTGTAAAATATATACAATCTATTCATCACATAAATAAACATTTGATCACAGACCAAACGGAAACATGGACTCAAATGGGCTATGGCAACTGGAATGTATCAAAACATATCCCAAACTTTGCCTGCATGCTTATCTGATTTCAAAGAAATGTTAAGCAGATAACCTACAGACAGACAAGCACATGCATCTATTACATTTTGGTAAAAATTGAATCACGTAAAAAATTATATCAAGCAAAATGCATTTACTTTCTTAGACATCAGAATTCAGACAACAAATCCCAGAATAAAATAATAGCACTCAAGAAAATAGAATAACAAGAAGCCTTCTCCCACCAAGTGGGCTCCCTTAAAAAAAGGTAGAGGAAGACCGATGAAAACACTCAACGAAGTTATAGAGCAAGACTTCTTGGTCAACAATTTATCCAAAAATTAGATTGTTGATAAAGTCAGCAAGAAAATATTGGTCATATTTTAATGATGTCAAAGTTAGGTTTCCCTAGTTTCTGGTAGCTAGAGGCAGAAGGAATAAGTTTAATGCATTATTTACCCATAACCACCATATGGAGGATAGAATGGAGCAGGCATATAAGGCATTCTAGGTCGAAAACCCATAGATCTTCTTCCGCGAAACTGTTTCATTCCAGGAACGTTTGTACGCTTAGCAGAGACCTGGAAAACAAATAAGAAATCAGGTACGATCAAACAGCAAAAAGAGCTAGTGACTGATTTGACTAAATTAACTGACAAAGACCTTCAGTTGACGACCATGCAGCTCTGATTCATTCAACAAGAGAGCATTTTGAACGGCATCAACCTCAACAAACTCAACATAAGCGAAACCTTTTGGTTGACCAAATTTGTCAGTCAAAATCGTCACTCTGTTCACAGTTCCACAAGACTGAAAATGTTGCTGGACTTCTTCAGGTGTACATCCATAGTCAACCTGAATTATGATTTGAAACTCAATTTAATAAATCATAACATTCCATTAAAGCTGCATGGGATGCTATGGACATTCCCTTAGGCACAGAGCATGTGATTTCGGACAAGAGAGGAAAAAAGTAGTGGGGAGAAAGGAAAGGGAGAAATAGAGAAGAGGAGGGAGATATAGACAATAAATACTCAATTTTACTCAATAGACCAAAAAAGCTACAAGTGAAGAACAACCTTAGGGCTATTTCAAGAGCCCTTGTCACAGATAAGATAATGGTAAAATAGCCTAACCCTAAAGATATGATAAATAAAAGATAAAAGATAAATATTAATTTTAAATAAGTCTACATCCAACATTTTGAAATAGAGATAATCAAATAACTCAAAATAAACAAAATTAAACGCTAATCCTCTCTAGTCCCAGCATAGGCTTTTTATTTTCTATCCGCATGTCATTATCAGGTTATCTAATTCATACATGTGGTCCTGATTCAAGGAGCAAGAGACTTTTTAATGAAAGGACTGAATTGTAACAAATCCCCAATTTCGCATGTGAGATAATTAGGTTGTAAATATAAGCTCTCCACAAGATTGGTGACCGCTAAACTTGAGTTTCTCTCAACATTATCTTCTGAAATCAACTGTTCAAGGCGTGACTGCAGGAGTGTTGTGATGAATCATCCATGTACATGATATAGCTAATATGGTACCAAGCCATGATGGCAAGTTATTGACCATAGAATTTCGTTTCTGGTCCCACTTAATTTCTTTAGGTCAAATGAAGATTCAACTGTTAGTATATTCGGAGAGAAAGAAACACCAGAATGTCATTGTGCATAATGTTCACAGCTCCTAATTATACTCATTTATTATTTTTCTCTCGATCTCTCTCTTCGAATGCATTCTCTAGAGGATCCATACTCAAACTCCTCTCACGTTTGAACCATGATATTAACCTTCTTCTCTAATGTATTTTGGGAATGAGATAGATCCAAACCAAGATATAGCTTTCTTAGTGGTGAGCACATAAGCCTAATACACTCTAAAAAGCACTGATCCAAAATCTGTTTGTATTCAGTATTTAAATTGTCAAATGGTGTGCCCAAGACTTCCGACATGATTCTAGTCCTTCTAAATAGGGTTCCAGTTTCTGTCTCTTGCATAGGCTTTTGTCACATATTGGTTCTCATTTTGGCAATCAGTAGCATAAGAACTTACTTCTGATATATGTTTACATAATAAACCACCTACAGTTGAAGCAATAATTGTCCTTCCATGGACCAAAAGTTGAGATTTCAGGTCCTCACAACCAGGACAATGAAGTTCTGGTACCATCCCAGGGAACTGTAAGAGTAGAGCACAAATTCCAAATTGGCCTCTTACATCTCTAATAATTCCCTCGGATTTCATAATAAAACTTGTCAAAACACTGTGTTCTAATCAAGAACCTAGCACAAACTACTACATTAAATATTCATTACTGAAAACTATGAACTACAGACAGTGATACCTCTCACATAGGATTAGGCATGTACGGATCATATTTATCTACTTTTGCACAAAGCATACCTCAGTACAGATATCAAGAGAATAAAGACACAACTATGCCAATTTAGAAGGAAGGAAATTGAAATAACATTAGGCAGCAAGAAGGACTTCAAAGCCTCACATTACCGACATAGATTGAGCGGGAATCCACTTCCTCCTTCTCAGCTTGACTTGCAGAAGAACCACTCGAATCTTCAAATCAAAATCAAATCAAAACATCATTTACCAGGAAGGAACAAATGTTAACTCTCAATTCTGCCAATATATCTATAAAATTTAAGAACTAAAACCTAGCAACTAGATTTGTTCAAAAATAATGGTAATTGAAATATCTTGAAAAACAAGTCAGTTGAACTTATGCAGCCATTAACAATGTGCAGGGGAGTCTATGTCACTAAATTGTAATGGTATACCAAGCTAGAACGCCCAAGAGTGTTTGATTACTTCATGAAGAACAAAAATGTACATGGGTGGACTCATTATTAGACTGCCATAACTGAAATTTAACTCAAACCTCCTCGTTTAAGACTCAAAATTCAAATCTGACCTTCTCATTATTAAGCACATGCTTGATGTGAAGCATTCAGTTTAATTTTTAAAAAAGAACAAATAAGTAATCTGATCTTCTCATGTAGTTGGTAGTCAGCATAAGAAAACTTTACATTGGAGGTTAATGTGACAAAGCCATATGTTCGTGGTTAGCAACTTAGTGTGAGAAAACCATACGATGGTGGTTAGCATTAGAAAATCATATGTTCATGGTTAATGTAAGAAATCCAAGACCTCTGCCTCATAAAAAGTGAAGAGCGGAAGCACAAAACCAAATCCTCACTACAAAACATGGAGGCTGAAAAAAAAAAACCAAGGCTATAAAGCGAGTAAAGAAGACCCAAAAAAAATAAATAAACAAGATTTCAAAAATAGACAAAGAAGGAAGAAGATTAGACAACTTAGCTTCAAGTTGTTTCAGGTTGAGGGGAATTTTTGAAATTTAACTATGGTCTCCTCATTTATGACTTGGAATTCAAATCTGATCTTCCCATTAATGGCCTAATTAAGCATATGTATTACGTGAAGCATGTTCATGGTTAATGTAAGAAAACCAAGACCTTTGCCTCATAAATAGTGAGGTGAGAATGCCCAAAACCAAATCCTCACTACAAACTGAGGTGATGAAGGGGGAAAAATCAGACACTCTGAAGCTAGGAGTAATGAACACAAAAAATAAATAAACAAAGTTAAAAAGAAATAGACCAAAAAGGAAGAAGATTAGCCATGTTAGGTTCAAGCTGTTTCAGGTTGAGGGAATTGTTGAAGGGCAACTATGGTTTCCTCATTATGACCTGGAATTCAAATCTGCTCTTCTCATTCATGGCCTAATTAAGTACATGTTTCATGTGAACCATGTGTTTTTTAAATAAAAAAAAAAAGAAAAAGAAAAAAGAAAAGAAAAAGGCAAATCATTTCATTTTGTAATTAATTGGCCTTTATTTCTGACATTATGTTCTTTTGTTTTTGCCATTTATGCTTGTTTTATTAAGGGATCCCCAATCTGCGGACTTGACTTGAAGATAAATCTTATGGCTTTCCATCATATTCTTTTACATCTCAGAGGCTAGACTCAAAAGATGAAGTTAACAATAACTTATCTAGCCTGTTTCTTGCTAGGGCTGGGCGATTCATGCCAATGGGTACAAGGACAGGTTGAAGAGAAATGGTGCCATGACTATGGAATGCTTGGTGACAAATCTGTTGAGCAAAGCCACCTTTCAAAAGAAGAGTGGGTCAAAAGAGTTAAACCATGGGTTTCACTTCGTTAGATCATGTTGTTATAGGAGATTTTTTGGATGCATCAGATGGCTCCAATAAAAGAGAGGAACACAGCATGCTCCTATTTGGAGATCAGCAGGCAATCCAAATGCCTCCCCCCTATGTCCTCAAAACTGACATATTAAGCTTTTCGATCCTGAGTTTCCCATTTCTTATGAGTTATGACTTATGACCCTAATTTCATAAGATAAGATTTTAACATTAATAGGTATCAGACAAAAACCAGCCCTTCGCACAATGAATGCATTTATAATCAAATCACTGAAATCAAAGTTAACAACTAATTAAACAATATCTAAGTATTGAAATAAGTTACGCTTTTGGCTGCTTATAGGAAATTAGAGAACATAACGGGACAAAAAAAAATCAGAAAACAGTATTTTGGAAGATAACAGAATAGTTAATTGCTTATATTTGATTCTCATAAATACAAGCAATTAAGTACACGGATATGCACAAACAAATTTCACACACGCACACATGAAATGCACTCACATTACATACATAAGGGTTGGTTTCTTTCTACTTTCACATCCTGTCAATGGGGAAACGAAACTTGGATATGCATTGGCATCACGGCCACCACCCTTTTTTCCTATTTTTTTAATGACAAGACAATGTTCATTCTTCTACTTGGACCAAGAAATAGAGGTCAAACACATGAGATTAGAAGAACAGATTTGTATCATTTTATCTTTTTTTCCTATTATTTTAATGACATGATAATGTTCATTCTTCTACTTGGACCAAGAAACAGAGGTCAAACACACGAAATTAGAAGAACAGATTTGAATCATTTTATCTTTTTTCCTATTATTTTAATGACACGACAGTGTTCATTCTTGTACTTGGACCAAGAAATAGAGGTCAAACACATGAAATTCGAAGCACAGATTTGAATCATTTTATCTCCCATCTCTCAGGCTATCAAACTTTATTAACTTACAAACAGAAAAGGACCTGAGTGAGGAAGGATAAAAACTTGTTAACGTGCAAGATTGACACTGTAATTAATCTACAGTGTTCTTTGACTTGAGCAGCATGAGTAGATAGGATAAAAAACAACGTATAATTATTTCAACATTTTGTAAGCATGATCGACTAGCAACTAATGCTTGCTATACGTTTTTAACACTAATGCACTAACAGTAACTATACTGTTTTTGACATTTGCATGAACATAACTCTACCAATTTGTATTCTTTAATTTGGAGAAATTATCATATCCCCATATTATGTAGCTATTTTTCACATACTATATACAAGTATATTATACAAGTTATATCATGATTAATATTTGTCAAGGAGCAACCAAATCCTAAGTAAACTGAATCTCAATCCCAGAAGAAAATGGGTAATCTTCCCCATGCCAAAGTTAAATTGAATATACAGGAGTTAATATAATGGTCCTTGCTCCAATATGCAGAGGTTAATATTTTATTGCAATTGACCCACTAAATGAACACACTACCAACTGCAATCAACTAATACAAGGCTAGAGTGGGTACTGACATTGAGGAATCACGCATCTCGGTTTAAAACGTACAAAAAACAGAATAACGACTGCTATTATAAAAGATTTAAAGAAAATCCATATACTTAAGCAATCCATATAAAACCCAGAAATCCCAGCTCAACAGATCTAAATCTTGAATATCCAAAAGATAAGGATCATCTGAAAGTCCCCTACCACCGAATGACAGAGCATATACCAATCATATATCAATTTTCATTAGGGGCTATGAAAAATTAAAAACTAATCCGTATGGCTTTGTATTTATTACGTGTTCAAAATAAAAATATGCTAGAGAGGGGCAAAAAAGAGACCTTGAACAGAACCCATCTCTTTCTCAACCTTAGCCTGCATTTCACGAAGGGCACTAGCTTCTTCCTCAATTTCCTTGAGCCTCTTCTTCATGTCCTCCAAGTCCTAATCACAAAAGAAGGGAGAGTGAGACGGAGACAGGGAGAGGAAATAGCGCAGAGAAACACAAATCGGAGGAACCTTGTTGGAGTTGTTGGGGTCATGCGGATGTCCTTCTTGGTCTTCTTCTTCTTCAACTCTGAAATCTGCGTCCATCTCCGCATCGTCGGGAATATCGCCTCCGTACACTTCATGCTCTTCGTGTTCCTGCTCCATCTCTACTGTGTCTGTGTCTGCCGAGTTGAGCGAGGGCGCTGTTCAAGTTCGATAGTCATGCTTATTTAGTAGCTCACTCATGGAGGTCAAAATTGGAAAAGTCAAAAAGTTATTTGTCATGCAACTTTCTTCACCAACAATAATTTGTCGAGTGTTTTGAGTAATTTTTTTTAAAATAATTTTACATAATTTAAGATAAATATATAAAAGAAATTTTATTTTAATTTACATAAAAATATTTTATTAGTGTTTGACAAATAAACATTTACTGTTTATGTGAACGTGTTTTATCTCAACTTGATTTACGTTTATAAGGTAAATATATAAAAGAAGTTTTATTTCAATTTATGTGAACGTGTTTTTTAACATTAATGCAAATAAGCCTAATATGATTAAGTAAATCAAATAAAACTAACTTGGCCAAAAAAAAATCAAATAAAACTTAAATGAACTTGCAAAAAAAAATTAAGATAATTTCACCCCCAAAGAAAAATATAAACTTTAAATTAAAAATTTTGTATACTGAGGACAATTAAATTTCAAATTCTACAACTAAACACATGCACTTTAAATATCAAGCACATCTTTTGAAAGTTTTTTTTAAGTATAATGAATGTAAGACTTGTAGCAAAAAGAAACACTAAAATATTGATAAATATGCATCTACAACTTTTCATAGGTTTACAGAAGCAATAAAGTGCTCCTTAGGCTAGTATTGAGCTATATTGAATTTATTAAAATTAAGTCAAAAAATGTGAATTTATTAATATGATATTTATAATTATAGTTTATAATGCATCATTTAAAAAAAAAAGGACATATTCATATTGGTTACATAATACTATTATGGATTAAACCTATCTTTTATCCCTATAGTTTATCCTGATTTGAGGTTTGGTCTTTTAAATTTACTTTGTGTAAAACTGTTAATCCGTGTAGTTTTAAAGGTCCCTCTATTTTCCACCAATTTTGATTTTGGTCTCTGTATTTGAACGGAGTTTTGGTTTGGTCCCTAAACTTAATTGTGTTAATTAACTCCGTTAAACATCGAAGTCCTTATAAAATTATAATGACCAAATCATATGTTTAAAACTTCAAAAACCAAAACCAAGAAAGATAAAAAAATACAAAATTAAAAATTACAAAAAGGAAAGAAACTTAAAACTATTGGACATGTCATACAATAATTGTTTTCATGCTATCTTGTCCATTTGTTAAGCCATTTCACCATAATTAATGGAGTTAGTGATAATAACAATAATAACAAAGCCCAATCCCACTATGTGGGTTTGACTACATAGATCAAATGATGTCATTATGCTCTATTATAAATCATATCTCTGAATAGATTATTAATCAAAAGATATCTCTTTGTAACTTCCTTGAGAGTGTGTTTTGGTCTTCCTCTATCTCTTCTCAGATGACTCTACACTGATCCTGTAACGGCACGGCTTCACCCCACTGGGTCCCTGACGGTGCCAGACTACCTCACCCCACCTCCCTGAGGTCTTTTGGCAGCCAGGTTATAACCTCTCCCCTAGAGGTTTCACAACTCGCCTCCCCAGAGATTTCACGTGTCGCAACTCAAGAAGTATCATCCAGATCCTTCGCATGTGATTGAGCCTGAAGAGGTTGAGTTGAGAGAGAATTTGACTTATGTGCCAGAACCAGAGAGAATTTTAGATGTTAAAGATAAGCAGTTACGAAATAAATCAATACGTCTCTTGAAAATCTTTTGGAGGGGTATGTCACCTGGTGATGCTACTTGGGAAACCGAAGAGCGTATGCGGCGTGATTTTCCTAATTTGTTTGTTTAGGAATGTTGGTATGTTATGGTAATGTTAATATCTGAGTGTATATAATATTATATATTATTATAATATAATATAATAATATATTTTTTTATTTTTTATTTATTTATTTTTCCTTCTTTTCCTCCCGTGACTTCTCCACTCTGATCCTCCACTCCGTCACTCTTTACATATATATATATAATATAATATATTATTATAATATAATATAATATAATATTATTCATTTTACTATTCTGCCAACACTGTTCATCTGTTTTTTTTTTCTTTCCTCTTCTTCCGTTTTTCTTCTTTTCTTATAATATAATTATATAATATTATATTATTTATTTTCACCATTCACTATTCTCTATTATTATTATTTTTAAAACAAATTTATAATTACCTAATGAATTCTTTTATCACAAATAATTATTTTCTTAATTATAATTAAAGCACCAAAAATAAAATTTAGGATGTTACAGATCCACCCTTCTTACTGGTGCCTTTAATAGCCGTCTTTGTACATGTCTGAACCACCTCAAATGATTCTCTACCATTTAACTCTGCCTATGTGATACAGATCCAACCCTGTATGTTAAGGAATTTATCAGCTAAAACTCTAGAGGAACTTATCTCTAGATCCTTAGCTATAAAAAGGCTCCACAAAAGTTGATCAGACTTTTGCAACCTGACCGATCGGTTAAAACCCTAGAGGAACTCGTCTTTAGATCTTTAACTATAAAAGGCTCCACAAGAGTTTATCACTCTCTTATGATCCAACCGTATTCTATCCCGAATACAAACCACAAGTTAAAACTTGCTGAGGAAAAACTTATCATTCAACCTGAAATAACTGAATACAACTTGCTCCTTAAATAGAAAATTTACTAGCCCTAAAATAACTCAAAATATTAAAAAGATATGATGCCATCTACTTAAATTAAATCAAAGATATTGATAATATCCTTAAGATCCCTAATTTGGCACTCATATACTAAAATATTATCCTAAAAGATAAACTACTAATATATCTTAAAGATAATTAAGATGATTCAAAATATCTAAAAGATAAATCAAATCTTCCTAACAATCAACTAAATGCAAAATAAACCTTTTTTAAATAATAAAATTACATAGAAAAAAGAATAAAAGATTTAATTATCTTCTTCCATGTGCTTCTCTGGATCGTTGAATGCCAAGCAAGATATCTACTTGAATTGATATAATTCCTCTTTCGATTCCTATCACTATGTTAATAGCCGATACCAAGCCTGGGTAAAGAAGGAGGGTTATGCTAAGCCTTGCCAATATAAAACCCTGTCGAATCTTTTATGACATACACTACCACGTGGATCTCAAGTCCAGCCAAGGTGGCTGGACGTGATAGTCAAGGATTTCACGTCCAGCCACGTGGCCGGACGTGAGAGGCTAACTTGGCTGGATGTGAGAGGGTTCCTTTTTTTTTTTCCTTCCCACACGCTTGCTCTGCCCCGAGCCCCCTGTCCCACATGCAACCTCTTTCCTATTTCCTATTTCACTATTTCTTTCCTATTTCCTTTCCTGCAACCTCTTCTGCTATAGCTCAGTGATGCCACCAACCCATCGCTCTTTCTCTCCCATTCTCGGTCGCTCGCTCATATCTCTCCCAGCTTGCAGCAGCTCCTTCTCTCCCATCTTGGTTGTCGCTGCATGTACAGGTTTTTTTCCCCCTCTCAAAGAAGTTTCTTTTATTTTTATTCTACTATTCTCGGTCTCGCGCTCACTCAGATCTCTCCCAGCTCGCAGCTCCGTCGCCCATCTCGCAGCAGCTCCTTCTCTCCCATTCTCGGTTGTCCCTGCAAGTACAGGTTTTTCCCCCTCTCAAATAAGTTTCTTTTATGTTTAATAAATGTTTTTACAGCCTCCTGATAGGACATTGCTAAAACTCGAACGGTTGAAACTAGTTTGAGTGACTAAGTTAAGACCTTAGTGTGTGTTTGGCAACCCATGGACAGGTGCTTCTGGCACCCCGGCCAAACCATAGTTTGGGAAAAAAAATTTGCCAAACAGCCTATCCCTAAACCATAAACCTTGGTTTTGGAAAATCCACCAGGTGGCAGCGTTATGGATATTGTGTGGCTGGTTGTTATGTGATGTATAGATGTATTAAATGTTTGTCATGTAAAGATATGAAGCACAGTTTGTCATGTAAAGATATGAAGCTTATTAATTAACATTCTCTGAAAACTTCAATTTTTCTTTATTAAATGATTCTACCTTGTCTTTGTGATTATTTTTTGGGTCTCAGGAAATTAATTGCCATAAATAATTTGGGCTTCTTGAGCCAAATAGGAAAATACTAAAAATAAAATAAAAAATAATGGTTTAAGGTGCAAGTTTACTTTCGATTTTTTTTTATTATTAGTGTTGTCTTGAAAAAAATTTTATGCTCAAAATGTGGAAGCTAGCTTATCATTTTCAATAAAAAAAATTTATTTACCAAAAAATTTAATTATTTGTTAAATTACATATTTTCATTTAAAATTTCTTCTTTAAAATTTCTGCTCAGAATGTAGAAGCTAGCCTGTATGGGGCTTGATGTGAGAGAGAAATCCTCTCAAGTCCAGCCTTTTG
>QFDD01007632.1:0-14336 GCA_006871305.1 Vachellia collinsii
TGAACGTTTTTTATTGATGTAATGGTAATTACATTTATGGATTGGAAGTAATTGAATGAGATTTTCCTTTGAGCTTCTTGCTGCTGTAATATTTCAATTGAAGCTTGGTCAAGATGTTTAATTGAAGTATTTTGAGGTTTGAATCTGGTGGTATCCAAGGTTCACCTCTAGGCTCAATTCATTGAACTCTTATCTTTAGTGGAGCTAGGAAGGCCAAATCTCAACTCAAGGGGACTACATTTTATTATCGTGCATTTAATCCAAGATTAACTTTGAATTGCTCACTGTTTGAAATCAATTGCAATATGTCCATTTTCATTGTTAAGAAAAAGAAAACCCTAAAAAGAATAGTTAGATTTAAATTCAGTTGTTTCATTGTTTTTCCAATCAGGTTCTCTACAAGGTTTCCTTTTTAACTTTGATTGCAACTTTAATCTGTTTAAAAGCTTGAATTAAACTCCTCACAAGAAACGACCTAGGTGTGCAACACTACACTACATTTTTTTTTATCACCTAGTATTTTGAAAGCCTATACTACTAAGGGCGATTCCAGAGTCTTGTTCATCAAATTCACTGTGAGTTTTAGGAACAAGTACATCATTGACTTTCTTTTGAGGAACAAAATTTCCTAGTTCAAAAACATCTCATAAATCTAAATCAGTGGCCAAGATAAAGTTTTGAAATTTTATTTTCCAAAAATAAAAATGTTGACTGTTAAACACAGGTGGTCTAGTGATGGAGGCCCCATCACTTATAACATGTTTGCCGAATCCTGCCATTGATCACTCTTAAGACAGTAAAGCCCTTTATACAAGAGACCTGCTCTGATACCAAATGTTAGGATATGATTTGACTAAGAGGGGGGTGAATTGGTCTAAATAAATTTTTCGCAAACTTTGAAGATAAAATAGAGAGAGAAGAATAATGAACACGGAGATTTATCCTGGTTCGGTCCACTTGACCTACGTCCAGTCCTCAGAATCCTCTGAGCTTTTCAAATCCACTTATCAATGAATAATACAACAATAATGAAGGAAAACTCTACCCCTTCCTAACTCAATTCAACCCACTGACACTTTTGCTCGTGTCTCTTACACTCAAAATTCTCTAATCTTGAGTTACTTTCACAGAATCAATGTTTGAATAAGAATATTCTCCTTTCTAAGAATTAAATGATGAACACTGAAGTATTTATGATTGTGAGAATGAAACAGAGGAGGTAGATGAAGAACAATAAATGAATGTTCCGGTAGTTGTATTCTCTGCTTTCTGAACTTGAATGCTTCTCCTTTTATAGTTGGGAAGTATTAATTATCCGTTAGAAACATTTTTGTTTCCATTACTCTCATCGTCTTCGTTCAGCTTCTCACATTAAATGCTTCTGACATGAGGTATGGTCGTCTCTATGATTATGTCCGTTGAATCCTTTTCCGTTGAGGCAATCAGATGTTCCATACTTTGTTAATCATTAAAATAAATGAGCATTTATGAGAGAAAATGAGATTCAAATAAATGAAGCATAAAGAAGGAAAGATTTGATAATAATGAAAACCTCTGACACTCTGAATCACTGTCAGTAAAAGATTACTTGAGTGATAAATAATAAAACTTGAGTGTTCGAGAGAAATAACAGTGAAGAATTCAGAACAATTTTGTTGCTACTCGAGTTTTGAAGATAAATCATGAAAGTTTTCTCTTCAGTCGAGTGATTATAAGTATACTTGAGTGTTTGTAAGTTAATTTGAGACGACACTTTCAATGTTCATCGAGTTCCAACAAAAGTTTTGTCAATACTTGAATTTTAGACAGTAAAGCTCGAGTTTACATAAGTTTCTGTCAACTAAAACTTTACAAGTTCTTCGATACTCGAGTTTTATACTCTAAAACTTCAAGTTTTAAGTATTTGAAATCATTACTTTTATTGCTCATCGAGTTTCCCTCAAAGTATTCAGCCTAAAAAACAAATTTTAGGCTCGATACTCGAGTTCTGTCTCACAAGACTCGAGTATTAGCAACACTTTTGCTGAAACTTCAAGTTTTCAAAGAAGTACTAAAGTTCAAAAAGGATTTTCCACCTTGAAACTCGAGTTCTGTCTCTCAAAACTCGAGTTGTATTAAAGCTTTTGCTAAAACTTCAAGTTGTCAAAGAAGTGTTGTGGTTCAGAGAGTTTTGAGAGCTCGATACTCGAGTTCTGTCCTCCATAACTCGAGTTTTAACAATACTTCCACTAAAACTTTAGTTTCATTGAAAGTATTGGTTTTCTGAAACATATTTTGGTCCTCAAAACTCGAGTATTGTCACTTAATACTCGAGTGATGTCAACACTTTCATTAAAACTTGAGTTCTACTGAGAGTATTGGCTTTCTAAAATTTGTTTCAATACTCGATACTCGAGTATTAACCCTCAGAACTCGAGTTTGGACAACACTTCCACCAAAACTTGAGTTCTCTTGAGAGTGTTGAGTTTTGACAGCATATTTTACACAATGGTACTCGAGTATTGACCCTTATAACTCAAGTATTCTCAACACTTTTACTAAAACTCGAAAATCACTTAGAGTGTTTGTGAAAACATTGAATTTTATCATAAGTTCAAAAAGATAATTGTCATCATCAAAACATTATCTCAACAAACTTCATTCATTCAAATGACTCACAAACTTAATTCGAATCAACTCTCAAAGTCAATCTCTGTTATTGTTATGGCGTACTCCATTATTGCCATTTACTATTCCATTCTTGTTATTCATGTGCATATCTTATTCTCATATATCCGCTATCTGAAATTTTTCACATTCTAATGAGTGGCTTATTTTTACATATTATTCGAATGGGCTTCATTAACATTCGAATGAAATTCCCATCTTCACCTCATTCGAATATGAATTTGAGATAAAGAGTGACATAATATACACTTCATCCGAATGAGCTTTGGTACCATTCGAATAAATGTCTCATAGGGTCGAATATTGTCTCCACTAACAACAGTTTTGTCGTATATTCCAATAACCACTGTGGTCATTCGAATGAAAATATTATTTTCATTGCAGGTATCATCTTTCTTTGAATCTTTCCCATAGTTTTGAAAGCTAGTCTTCTTTTTGATTCATTCCATTCCTTAACTTGCACCACAGTTTCAATACATTCTGCGCAACATTTTAATCTGATTTGAAGGTTATTAACTCATTTGGTACTATTCTCTACGCTTCAAAAATTGGTATTTTCATAAAGATTTCAAAATCCCTGTTTGATCTAGGGTCCTGATTTGGGAATAAAAAATTGGAGTCCCCGAACTGTCCTTTTCTAATCTCAAAGGTCTTTTTATGGGATTTTCCCTAAAAATAAAGTTGAAAATCTGTGTTGAGGGTAGACTAATAAATAATGTGAAAAATAAGGAATATATGTGCATAATAAATATGTTTCTCGTAGAATTAAATTTTTTTAATTTACAAATCATGTTATTAAAATTTTCATAACCAGTATAATTTTATCTTTTATTTATTACATATCCATTCCTTAATATAAAAGTTAGTTAGTTTTTTTAGAGATATTAAAAATATGAAATAAATTATTTAATTATGACATATTTTCAAAGATTTTGTGTCTAATTAGATTATATATATCAGTTATTAGCTTTTTAAATCTCATCAGAAAAAGTTAACTGATTCTTATGGTCAGGATTGATGTTGATATTATATAGACTTTGTTTTAATGTGGCATAATATATATTAAATACGGTAAAATTAATTTTTTTAAATGTTAATGTACAATTAATAATGTTTAAGGTTTTTTTGGGAGAATAAAATAAAAAAGCCCATTGAAATTGTAAAGGATAAATCAAAGTTTTGATTTTCAATATTTCCAAATCAGGATACTAGACCAAATAGGAATTGTTAAATCTTTGAGAAAAGATCATATTGCCTTTATTATTTTAAAAATGTGAAGAAGAACACGCGGCTTGTCATTTCTCCATTTCTCTGACCACATTCCTACTCTTCATCCATTTCTCCAACCAACTTGCTCCTACTCTCCGCCCATTTCTTCAACCAGTTCACTCCCACTCTCTCCGTCATTTGTGTAGACATTCGTCCAAATCTCTCTCTAAATCTTATCAGCGTGCCAGTCTCCCGTCCATCTTTGGTACTATTCTGTCAGAGTAGTAATCTCTTTCAATGTCAAGTGTAGTTGAGGAGGCAACATTGTAGCTTTGGCATGAACATATTTCTTTTCTTCCTCTCTCTCACGCTTCCCATATGTTTGTCACTCATCATTAATTTAAATCCATTTATCTACTTTTTTTGTTATGTCTAATGTTTTCCAAAGCTTATGTCTAATGAAGAAATGAAAATACTGATATTCATTCGGATGAGTTAAAAACCTCATTCGAATGAACTTAAAATTTTGCTTGGCATATGTACAAAATGCATTGAAATTGTGGTGCAAATAAGTTAATCAATCGAATGAGAAAGAAATCATATTCGAATGAATTGTAAAATCAAAGGATGATATCTGTAGAATGCATTCAAAAGCGTTGAAAATAATATTTCCATTCGAATAAAGCATAGCGCTCATTCGAACGAATTATGAAAAATTGGAGTTGTAATTTTGAGTCCATATTCAGATAAGGTAAAGATGAAAAATTCATTTGAATGGGTAATAAAGCTCAATTGAATGAAGTGTATATTTTGTTGGAGAATATTTGAAAATAAATCATTCATTCGAATGAAGCATAGTACTCATTCAAATGAATTATGAAAACTTTCAACTAATATCTTGAGTCCATATTCGACTAAGTTGAAGATGGAAATTTCATTTGAATGGGAAAGGGGGTCATTCCAATGAAGTGTATATTTTGTTGGAAAATATTTGAAAATAAAATACTCATTTGAATGAAACATAGTGCTCATTTGAATGAAGTATGAAAAATGTTAGCTGATATCTCGAGTCCATATTCAGATAAGCTGAAGATGGAAACTTCATTCGAATGAGAAAAAAAGTCATTCGAATGAACTGTATATTTTGTTGGATATTTGAAAATAAAATATTCATTTGAATGAAAAATAGTTCTCATTTGAGTGAAGTATGCAAAATTTGAGTTAATATCTCGAGTCCATATTTGGATAAGCTGAAGAGGGGAATTTCATTTGAATGGGAAAAGGGGTTCATTCGAATATCACTTGCTGAAGAATATATGAAAATAAGATATTCATTTTGTTGAGAAATGGGTAGTCCATCCTTAATGGGTTAGGCCCAGCCCATTATTTCGGGGAGAAAATGAAATAAATAAGAGAATGGAGTAGAGAGGGGTGAAATTCCCCAAACTAATTAAGATTTACACAAAATAGGAGGGAACAATTATTCGATTCTAGTTGAACGTGCCTTTTCAAATTAAAATGGAAACTACCATTTTTTTATTATTATATATAGAGTATGAGTAGTGAAAATACACACGCTTCCAAACACATAGGTAGAAAATTTTTACATTCCCTTCCAGACACTCTATTTTATCTCTATTGTGTCACTTGGCTAGAGGTTGAAGGCAACCATACAACCTTGAAATGGCTTCGTTTCAATCGTATTTAAAAAAATATTATAATTTTCAAATTTTGGGCTCAAGTGACCCAGAAAAAGGAAATTATTGTGGATTGGGCAGCCCAACCCAAATCCACTAATGAGTTTTAAAAAAAACAGAGAGAGGTTCTAGATCGAGATAGCCCAACCTGATCCACACAAAAAACAACAGCAACAACAACAAAAATGTGGGGCTAGATCGAGTTAGCCTAATAGAATTAATTTTAAAAAAAAAAGGATGAGGAAATGGGCCACGTGGCACAATGAAAAGGACTTGTGACAAGTCCACCGTGGAGCTCCCAGTGAGTGGAGGTCATCTGGACGCACGTGCCTCCCTCAAGAGTGAGCATCATCTGATTTTTTTTCAATTTAATAGGAATTTTTCTTCTATGGGTGTGTGTGGGCGCGTGGGACGTCCAAATGAGTTGCGGTTTGTTCCTAAAATTCCCTAAATTCAAGATCTTGATTTTGATATATTATTTGCCTTTTTCAAATGGCAAAATAGATCTGTTTAATGAGAATTTCATTGCACTTTGAAGCTTTTTACGTAATTAAATAGTAATTTGAGTTATTTATTTTTACTTAGACAACAATGATGACAAATTCTTCTAAGAGCACTGGAACATATAAGTACGGATCTATAATTTTTGATTACTTGGATGATTAGTTTCAAGTACATCTACCTGAAGCTGATCCAAAAGAGGATCCTGAAGAAGTAGTCTCCTTTGAGGAAGAGGATCCTCAAGAATTATTGGAACAAAATTCTGTGGAAGCTCAAGAGGAACCTCAAATGGTTTACACCAACTCTGGACCTAAGAGTAAAACTCCTAATGCTGATAATTCAGAAAAAGTGGATGAAGAAGTAAACCAACCTTTGACTTCCAATTTAGCTAAGGCCATAACTTGGTGTGATGTAATCATATTAAAATATGTAAAGCAAATAAATGGTGTGATTGCAAAATATGCTGAATGTGTCAGCGATATGGAAAGTGTGGAATTGTGCACCAACGTGATGCTGGAATATAAGAAAGCAGTCATGGCTTTAGGCAAAGGAAGATACAAGTTAACAACCCTTTGGGTATGGGCAATAGATATGGCAACACTATTTATGCTGAAAACACCCAAACTTAGAAAATTAAGGAAAGCCATAATAGCTTATTGTACCGATGTTAAATCACAATATTTGTCTTCCTTTGTATTTGTTAAAATTGTCTATGTAATTGATATTTTGTACATATAATGAAGTATGTATTATGTAGTCAATGATATATATGTATAGACAAGTGGGAGCTTTTAGAAACGAGAATTCTAAGAGCAAAATAATTGAATTTTAAATATACTTATAAAATTCTTAGAAAGATATAATGATGTTGCTGGTATTCATGTGATGGGAGATACAAACATTTACTCTTGATCGTGAAAATAGTAATATCATCAATTTTTGACCAAAGATAGTATAAGTATAGGACATTGTATACAATAATAAGTTATATGATATCTAATATGTTTTTTGTTTGGTTCTCATTAGGGAACAAAATTTAATGTGGCACAACTTTATCACAGAATTTAGAATGGCTACAAAAACCATAATTGGTAAGTTTAAATAAGGTGAAAAATGAATGGTGATAACTGGGATATTTGGCATTGAAAGGTACAGTACATATTAGAGGAACAGAAAGCTATAGAGCCTCTAACAACTGTCCTATTGGAACCTAAAGTTGGGTATATGTCCCAACACAGGAAGGACCATGAAGCCTATCAGACATGGAAGAATAAGAACAACATTGCAAGGATCAAACTGCTAAGTACTATGGCAGATGATCTAATGTGTGAATTTGAAAAGCACAAGAATGCTCAAGCCATATGGATCACATTGAAGGAAAGGTATGGTGGCACGTCCACCATTAAACTGAGAAGGTTAACTATTAAGTTTGATACCTATAAGCTTAGGCCCAACACACCCATGAAAAGACACCTAAGAGATATGACTAACATGATTAGAGAACTGAAAGAGGTTAAACATTGAAGAACAATAGGTCCGGGCTATGATAATATCACTTCCCTCCAGTTGGGAACATATGAAAGTGAATCTCACCCACAATGATAGCATTGCTACTTTTGTTGATGCAATCAAACACTTGGAGCTTGAAGATGAATGTCTAGAGGTATATAAGTCATCTGGACATGACATTTTGACTGAAGGTGATAGTCCTTCCAATGCAAAGTTTGATTACAAAAAGGACAAGAAATTTTATTAAAAGGAAAGGAAGGATAGCTGAAAGTTCAAAAAGGGTAAGAATCAATTCAAGAAGAAAGGCAAAATAGAAGGCAAGAAGAAAATTGACCTAAAGAAGGTCAAGTGTTATGCTTGCCAGAAGATGGGCCATTTTCACACGAGACTGTACCGAGCGAAAGGACCATGAAAATGTATTAGTGAATTATGTGAATTCACATGTTTCATATGTTTTAAGCACTGCTTTTCTAACTGAACTTGTTTGTTCTTCTTGGATTCTAGACTCAGGCTCAACATAACATGTAGCAAGGGATAGAGAGTCCTATGTAGACTACCGACTGTTATTGTATCAAAGAAAGTGGCTTTAAGTGGGAAACAATGCAAAGATCGAGGTTAAAGGCATTGGAACTTGCAAGTTACCTTTGCGTGGTGGAAGGACCTTGATCATACATGATGTACTTCATACTCCCGACATCTGACGTAATTTAGTTTCTATTTTATGTTTATAAGAATTTGTGTATGATGTAAAATTTCATGGCAAGGTTGTAAACATTTAGGATAACCAAACCGTTTATGGTTCAGCTTTTCTGTTTAGGATGTTCTTTATTATGGATATTGTTGGTGACTTTAATGCACATGATTGCTATGTTGTTGCTTCCTCTAATATGACTGTTAACATGAATACTTGACATGATAGACTATGGCATATAAATCAAAATATGATGATTAAATTAGCCAAAAATGATTTACTGGGTCAAATATCCAATATGGATATGTTTTTGTGCGAGAATTGTCTCGTTGGTAAAACAACTAGAAAACCATTTGGCAAGGGACTAGAGCTGAAACATCATTGCAATTAATCCATTCAGATATGTGCGGTCCTATGAGTGTGAGAGCAAGACATGGATCTTCATATTTTATTACTTGTATTGATGATTATTCACTATATGATCATGTTTATTTGATTTCACATAAGTCTGAGGCTCTTAACTACTTTAAACGATACATAAATGAGGTCAAAAATCAAATAGACAACAAAATTAAAACTTTATCCATTGACCAAGGTCATGAATATTTGTCCTATCAATTTAAAGAGCATTGTGAAGAAAAAGGGATAATTAGGAAATTAACTATCCCTGGTACTTCACAACAGAACAGAGTTGCAAAAAGATAAAATAGGACACTTTTAGATATGATAAGATCTATGATGGCACAAGCGAAACTTCCAATTTCAAATTAGGGTGATGCTTTATTAACAGCTGCTTTCATACTTAACCATGCGCCTTCAAAGTTAGTTGCTACCATGCCCTATGAGTTGTGAACAAAATGCAAGCCGGATTTAAATGTCCTTAGACCATGGGTGTCAATTGTGTTCATTCATAATGATTCTCATAAACATGGGAGGTTGGGTCCTAGAGGAAAGAAATGTATCTTTATTAGATACTCTGAACAATCTAAAGGATATGTTTTCATAGGAGAAAATGAAATTGTTACTATGACTGAAGTGAATCCAGAGATGTAATATTATAGAAAGTGAGTTTCGTAGGAGGGGAGAATTAGACCGTGATGTATCTCTTTATGAGACACAAGAACATGGTAGTATAGAATAGAGTAATGATCCTAAAATCATCTCAATACATTGATTTGAGTGGGAGAACTGAAACGTCAGAGCAAATACATAAATAGAAGAAGAGACAGAGACAAGAAACTCCATTAAGAAGAAGTGACAAGGAAAGTGTCCCTAAAAGGCATTTCCAAATAGAAGGAGAATCATTTATTGTTACTCTAGATGAGGATAATAAGCCTCATTCTGTGTAAATAGCCTTATCTGGCTCTGATAAGGACAAACGAAAGAAAGTAATGGAAGAAGAAATGGACTCAATAAAAAAGAATAAAGTATGGGAATTGATTGATCTACCAAAAGGACGAAAAGCTATTGGGAACAAGTGGGTTTTCAAAATTAAAAGAAAAGTAGACAAATCAATCTATAAATATAAAGCTCGGTTTGTGTTTGTACGAGTTTCTGGAGAACCCGGTTCTTTTAGAGAGTTCGGGGATCCAACAATATATAATGAGTAAATGTAGAGTGATGCCTAACACAGAGATGAATCTAAGAGGGGGAGAATGGCTTAGCCGATAATCGTTTATTGAGATTGAATGCGGGTGTACAATGGTCACAGACAGAAGAGCTCGGAAAGCAGAAAACTGTGAAGAGAAAGCAGGAGTCAGAGAGTTCAATTCCTTTTTCCTGTTACAGATTAGTAAAAATAAATAGAGGATTTGTGGTGTGCCGACCGTTGGGCAGTTACGGCGCTCCCCCTGAAATCTAGGCTGCGTGGGTGCTAAATCTGTGGATCACAACGGTCTGGTCCTACATCTATGGCGGAGTGGACCGTTGATGAACGTTGGCGTCGCTGGGCGAACGGTCGCTGACGCTGGTCACAGGCGCAGGGCTCCTGGCAAGTCTTGGTCGTAGGGACAGTTGCTGGGCCATGTACTGGACTGTCACCGGTAATTAGGCCGTCACGAGCTATTTGGGTTGACTGAGCCCAATGTCATTTTTTGGGCATACAGTTAGTTGTTAAGGAGTATACACAATAGGAAGGTATAGACTATAAGGATACCTTCTCACCTATTATGCACTTTAACTCAATAAGACTTATTCTAGCGATAATGAATAGTTTAGATTTGGAATTACATCAAATGGATGTAAAAACTGCATTTCTAAATGACTTAGATGAAGAAATCTATATGGAACAACCAATATGTTTCATCATAAAAGGGAATGAAAACAAAGTTTGTAAACTCAAAAGGTCTATTTATGGGTTGAAACAATCATACAAACAGTGGTACTCAAGGTTTCACAGAGCAATAACCTCATATGATTTCCAAATGATTGAGGAAGACCACTAGCTATATCTACATTAAACAATTTGAGGGTAATTTTGTAATATTATCCTTATATGTATACAACATACTATTGGTTAGAAATAGTATGAATTTGATATATAACTGAAAGAATATCTTTCATCAAACTTTAAGATAAAAGGCATGGGTGAAGCAAAATACATACTTGGAGTCAAATTCCAAGGAAATCGTTCTGAAAGAATTCTTTCTCTTTCACAAGAGAACTATATTAATAAAATTCTTAAACGATTCAATACAAAGGATTGCAATCCCATGGATACCTCAGTAGCTTCCGAAGTGACCTTGAGTTCAAATATGTGTCCCAAAACTAAAAAGGACAAAAAGAAAATAGAAAGAGTCCCCTATGCTAGTGTTGTTGGAAGTTTGATGTATATAATGATGTGTACAAGGCCAAATATATGTTTTGCAGTAGGATTGGTGAGTAGATTCCAATCCAATCCAATCTAGGAGAATGCCATTGGAAAGTATGGAAAAAGATTTTCGAGGTACTTGAAGGGCACATCTGATTACGCTCTATCTTATGAAGGAAGCGATCTACGCTTAGTTGTATACTCCAATGCTGACCTAGGAGGAGATGGAGATGAGCAAAGATCAACCTCTGGCTATACCTTCTTGCTGAATAATGGTGCCATATGTTGGAATAGCAAGAAGCAAACATGTATTGCCTTACATTTTATGGAACCTGAAGTTGTGGCATGCACTGCAGCAGTACAAGAGGCAATATAGTCAAAGAGATTCATAGAACACCTTGGATTTGGGAATGAAAGCACCAATCTGGTGTTAGTACACTGGGATAACACTGCAGCCATGACCTATATGAAAGACCCTAAGTACCATAGCAAAACCAAACATATAGATATCAAGTACAATTTTGTAAGGGATTATATAGCAAAAAAAGTTGTCATTGTACAACATATTTCGATCAAAAGCATGGTCACTGATCCCTTGACCAAACCCATAGCTAAGGAAATATTTGATAAGCATGTGAAAGCTATTGGGATGTGTAAAATGTAATATTTGAGAAACATTGTAAACTGTTTATATTTGTAATCAATGAAAACATATCTTTATTACACATTATAATTTTATGCGTATGTATGCAATGTCTAGTATATCGTATAGGCTATTGAGGTTAGTTCTCTCACTCAAACAATTGCCTTTGACACTAAGAAACAATGTGAAAAGATGAGACTTTTGTGTTAATGGTTGAAAAACTAATATGGTTAGCAAGGAACATAAATTATGTCACCTCGATAAATGTGTAGCATATCCAGATGAGATCCATATAATTTGAGTAAGGAAATATTGGACCGAGTCATGGATACCCACTTCCATGATACTTGTTGCCAGATAACGAATTCCCCAATATTGACGTCGGAGGTAGAGGCGAAGAATTTGGATTTAGATATTGGAAGTACCTAAACTAAAATTTGTACGGTGTTGATAGAGAAAATTAAAACAACATACGCTCTTATAATATAAGAGTAATACTGTGATTCATACCACATGTGCTATGAGTATCGTAAATGGGAAGCAAGTGAATAAATCTCTACCTCATTACTGTGTGAGCCCTGAAAAGAATTAACCCTTATTAAATGTCCTTTGACTTTGACATTATTATGGAGGTATACATTAATGCCTACTACCTTGGCATATGTCTTTTTTAGTCATTATAAATATAATCTAAAGTATCTTGTTAGGAAAGTGATTGATGTATCTCAAAGTGATATATGGACAAAAGGAAAATTACCTGAAATATGCACACCTATGCCACTGTCTGAGACATGTCCCTTATGTTATTCATTTTGGTAATTACATAAGTGTGGACTCCATGCATATGAGATGAGCAATCTGAGTTTTAGACCTTCTCGAGAGGGATTAGACTTTCCACATGAAAGTGTATAATGGTAAGTCTAGCATATTTGAGGCAATATTATAATTCATGCTACACAAAATAAGGTTGCATTGTGCTGGTCTTGAAAAAGGGGTTTTCTAGTACAAACACCTGACATCATGCCCATGGTCACATCAATAACTTAATATGAAGAGATGAAGAGAAAGCATCAAGATTTACAATATCTAATCTACCAAGTGTGAATGGGAGATGTTGGAAAATGGTCTAGTCCACCCTTGGTGGATTAGGCCCAGCCTATTATTTCAAGGAGAAAATGAAATAAATAAGAGAATGGGGTAGAAAGGGGTGAAATTCCCCAAATCAATTAAGATTTACATAAAATAGGAGGGAACAGTTATTCAGTTCCATTTGAACGTGCCTTTTCAAATTAAAATGAAATTTTCATTCTTTTATTATTATATATAGAGTATGAGTAATGAAAATACACATGCTTTCAAACACATAGGAAGAAAACTTTATGTTCCCTTCCAGACACTCTTTTATCTTTGTTGTGTTACTGTTGTGAGGCATAACTGAGTCCACTGTGTGATTGATAGAACCCAATATTTACATGGTTTTCTTGAGTGTTTTATGGTGTTTTGTAACACCTTTACCCTTATTTTACATGCATTTATACCATTATTGATTATATTGATTCATGCATTGCATTGCACTTAGTTAAGGGTAAAAATGGGTCATTTATCTCATCCAAACTGTGAATGCCTTGATCTTTAATTCATTTAACTTCTATAAAGCTCTTTACCTTTAATTGTAGGCATTTGGAGGAGATTTCAAGACCCAAGATGGAACATTAAAGGAGCCACAAGTTCATCAAGAGATAAAAATAGTCAAAGGAGCCCTCTGCCACTATTATGTCGCGACATAAGTGTTTATGTCGCGACCTTTATGTATTTCCAGAACATGTCCCAACGCAGTTACCTCAGGTCGTGACATGACTGTACACAGGTCGCGACCTAAATGTCTCCATGTCGCGACATAAGTGCTTATTGCTGAAGCCATGCGTTTTGAATTAGGTCACTCATCTGCTACATATATATAGAAGGCAAGCCACCACGAAGAGAGCAGCTCCCACTCTGCAGATCTGCAGAGGAGAGGCTCCAGCACTGCTTCCTCTCAACTCCAACTTCCCCATCCATTTCCTCTCCCACTTTCTTCATTTCTCAACCATTTTCTGCACCTCCAGTCCATTCAAACCAGTTTCACTACCTTCTTCTCCATATTTTCCTCCTCCTTTTCACTCCTCTCATAGCAGAAAGCACCTGTGGTTGCAACTGCGTTTTGGAAGCAATGAGGGGCTAGATCCTTAGTCTCTTGGTGAAGGAATGAAGCTTGAGTTCATGGGCTCATTAGGGAAGTTTTTCTTAGTCTTGATCTATGTTTGAACTTGTGTTGGTAATTTCTAGATCTAGGAATTTCTACTGTCATGTGACCTTAATCACAGATTTGTGATTTTGTGATTGGACTATGTAATTGGTTTGGACGATGTGTTTATGCTGAATTACATATATGCATTGCAGTTGTGATTAATCCATTGCATCTAATTAGTTGTCAATGATTGTTGATAGTTAATGTGTGTGTTTGGATTCTTTGGTTGTAGATTTACAATCATTGGAGCATTTGCATCATCCATTCAATTACACTCTAAGTGGTTTTAAACAATGTTTTAAGAGGTGGTAATTAACTTGGAT
>QFDD01007633.1:0-12983 GCA_006871305.1 Vachellia collinsii
ACACAATCTTTAATCATCAACAAACATTGACAACCAATAATTCAAGATGGATTAACCACAGTTGCAGAGCATAAATGTAATCCAGCATTAACACATCATTCATTTCAAATACATAATCTGATCACACATCACAAATCTGTGAATGAGGTTAACAAGGTAGTAGGAATTCCTAAATCTAAGAATATCCAACAAGATTAACACAGATTAGATTAAGCAACACTCCCCTAATGAGTCCATGAGCTCAAGCCTTGCTTCCCATCACCAAGAGGCTAAGAGCTTAGCCTCTCATAGCTCCAGAAACGCTACTGCACTCCTTGTTGTTCTCTGCCATGAAGGAACGGAGATGAAGATGAAGGATGTGGAAGGTAGTGTGCAGAAGAGGGTATAGATGATTGGGGAAGGTCCAGATGAGATGAAGCTATGGAGGGATGCAAGATTGAAGAGCTTCAACTTCCAGCTGCAATCCAGAGGAAGTCAAGCTGCTGCTGCTGCTCTTTGCTCTCTGTTTTTCTGCTGCAGAATCCCCTCTCTTTCGTGGTGGCTCTCCTTGTATCAAACCAGGGCTGCTGACCTAATTCAAAACGCACAGTTGCACTTCCTCACATTTACGTCGCGACATTAATCAATATATGTCGCGACCAACACATACATGTCGCGACTGAAATGAAATGATGTCGCGACAATAATCAAATAATGTCGCGACTTTGATAATATAATGTCGCGACTTAAATGCATCAGTGGCTACTCGGCTTGTACTCGATCTTAATCCTCTGAAAGTGAAATATAATTCCTTGGACTTCATTGTTGGGTTGGGCTTGAGTACCTCCTTAATATGCCTGCGACAATGATACAGAGCTTTGTTAAAGCGTTAAACACTGAAAGTTCAAAAGCACGTGCAGTCAGGAGAGATAATTCGTTCAAATGTTTTCCCTGTGTCAGCAATTATGCAATAACAATTTGGTCCTGGCAAAAGAGATTAAATTGCATAAAAGACAGGGTAAAAGAGGTATAAAGTGCCCACAATCAGACAAGAAAACCATGGAATTATCAGTGTTCATCAGTCTCCAACACTGCTCTCTCTCAACTCCAACTTCCCCATCCATTTCCTCTTCCATTTTCTTCATTTCTCAACCATTTTCTGCACCTCCAGTCCATTCAAACCAGTTTCACTACCTTCTTTTCCATATTTTCCTCTTCCTTTTTAGTTTCTCTCATGGCAGAACATATATGTAGTGATAGCTACGTTTTGGAAGCAATGAGAGGCTAAATCCTTAGTCTCTTGGTGAGGGAACGAAGCTTGAGTTCATGAGCACACTAGGGGAGTTTTTCTTTGTCTTAATCTATGTTTTAGCTTGCATTGGTTATTTCTAGGTTTAGGAATTTCCACTGTCATGTACACCTTTATCACAGATTTGTGATTTTGTGATTGGACTATGTATTTGGATTGGATGATGTGTTTATGTTGAATTACATTTATGCATTGCAGTTGTGATTAATCCATTATGTTCAATTAATTGTCAATGATTGTTGATAGTTAAAGTGTGTGCTTGGATTCTGTGGTTGTTGATTTACAATCATTGGAGCATTTGCATCATCCATTCAATTGCACTCTAAGTGGTTTTAAACAATGTTTTAAGAGGTGGTAATTAACTTGGATCCAAGTGAGTTTTCATTAATTAAAGCATTGGACCTAAGTGATTGCTTGGGGTTTTTATCTAGACTTAGAGAGTTATAAACTTCCATATCATTTTTGAGAGCAATGACAGCCGAGTTCCCATCACCAAGGGCCTATCTTTTCATATCTGCAATTTAATTCAACCATTCCATTGTTAAACCAAAATACCAAAAATATTTGCTTCTTGCATTGTTTTGTTATTGCACTATTGTTTTCATAAACCAAAACCCCCTTTTCATACCCAAGTTCAACAATGTTTTTAATAACCAAATTAGACTAGGATAATCAATAAACCGCTCCTCGAGAAGAACGATTGGTTGCCCACTATACTACATTCTTTTGTGCAATCATTTTGTATCGAACCGGAAGGCGACAAACCGGGTCCGATCATATAGCTATATCAAGGGCAATAGAGTAAAGCTTATTTCACCAAAGTTCTTATGCTCATGACCTTCGAAAAGGAGTTGGAATTATTATCTAGCAAATTCGTTCAAATGAAAATCTATCAGATTTGTTCACGAAGTCACTTCTTGGTGCAACATTTGAAAATCTCATTCATGTCATCTGACTTCGCAGACTCAGAGATATCGATTGATGTGGTTAAGAGGGGGAGTTGATGCACACTATACTCTTTTTCCCTTATCTAGGTTTTGTCCCATTTGGATTTCTTAGAAAGGTTTTTAATAAGGCAGCACTGGGAAGTGTATTAATAAATTGTGTACTCTTTTTTTTCCTTCTACTAGGTCTTTGTCCCATTGAGTTTTTCTTAGTTGGAGCTTTTTTTTAATAAGGCTCATGTTTAGTACTGGACATTTAAGGGGGAGTGTTATGAATATTATTATGTGAATATCCATATCTCCCATTATCCCCTATTATGTATCCCTTTAGTATCTCATGTAATATGAGCTATTGATTTATCTTGATACTGTATATTCATACTTATAAATATAAAGAATCGCATATGTATTATGCACACTCTGAAAATAATGAATAAGAGCTATTTCCTATTGCTCCCTACTTTTCTCTTTTCTTCTACTTTCTCTTAAATTTATAACAAGTTTCTTTTTGTTTTTGATTTTTTTAGGTTTTGTTTGGAAAAATTGGAAAGTCCATCCAATAATAGCTCTCTCTATCTAAGGACTTAAATTCTCAATTTCTCATAGAAATTTCACTACTCAATCTCAGTATGTTTGTAAGGCTTGTTTTAAAAAATGGAAAACATAAAATAGAACAAATACACCCTACATCCTATTAAGTGTGGAAAAAAAAATCTCACTGCCAATCATTTGGGGTGTAAATTGTTGTTTTTGATTCACTCTTAAAATATAAAAAATCCATACCAAAATTCATATGGTGTTGAACAAAAGTGATTAGTTCACCAATCCATTAAATCTATACTGCCTGGATTTGATTTGGACAGTTCATATATGATTTTTTTATTTTTTATTTTTTATAAAAAACTTATTTTGAGAAGTAGAAAATCTAAAATAAAATTAATCCCCTTAACTATCATATTTTAGAATAATAATTTTTATTAAAAAATTGTTAGATTAAAAAATCAGATCTGAACCTTCCAGAATCAAATCTAGATAGTACAGATCTAAATAATAATTTTTTATTAAAAAATTATCAATTTAAAAAATCATATTTAAACAGTGTAGAATCAAATATATATATATAATGCAGATTTAATAGGTTGGGGGAGCTTCTCACTCCTACCAGTTTTGGCAAAGCTCTTCCTTTTTACTGATTCTTTAATATTTGGAGTCAAACCTATTTATTTGAAACTAATTTACAAATAAAATTTTCTTACATTCTTTCGAACCAAACCTATTTGAATATTATTACAGTCGTAAAAAGAAATAAAGATGATGATGTGTAGACTAGCGTATCTTCATAGTTTAACATTCTTTGAGTACCCATGCCCAATTAACCACCCTCATCTCTTCTTCATTTGATGTACTCCTGTAATAGAAATTAAGTTAGAAAGTTTTTTAAAATAGAGTTAATAAAATTTAAGGTTTTTTTTTTTAAATTTATGTGAAACTTGTTGAAAACAACTTACAAATAAGACGAAAGATGTATGTACATAGCATGCCAAAAAAATTTAATATTAGTCTTTCAATGTACAAAAAAAATCAATACGATAGAAGTTTATGTGTCCTAGGAATTTAAAATTAAATATAAATATAAATCAAGGGTCAATGTTTTGTTGTGTGAAATGATCAATGTTTAATACATTACACGTAAGGTTCAAAAAATCGAACTGAGTACTAATCCCGCTGAAGTGGTGATTCACAAGTTTGTGGGTCAGACTGGTGATAATTAAAATTCTATAATTTAACTAAAATGTTAAAATATTCATATTTTAATTATAAAAATATTTTAGTTAAAGTAATATTTAAAAATATCATATTAAACAATGAAACTAATACATTTATAGTTGTGTGTGTGTGAGATAACCGAACTCCTTCCACTTCTTTTTGTTGTTGATGGACATCCCTCCTTTTCTTTTAATTATATATACATATATTGTATAATTAATATAAGGTAATGAATTAATGAAAGAATAAGTTATGTGAATAAATTAGGATGAGCCGATGAGGAGATCATGTGCTAAGCTTTGAAAACAAAAACAAAAAGAAATAGCTGCTAGCTTGCTACCACCATTAATGTAAAACTCATACTTTCTTTTTGTGTTGACTCTTGGCCCTTTGTCAGTTTGTATTCATTATTAAAAGATTCAAACTCACTCTCCTTGGGAGTCTCTTCCATCTTCACCATCTGCCCTTCTCTCCTTGATATTCTTCGGCTTCTCTGTTGAATAGCTTCAACAATACGAGCTCTTACTCTATGATATCACCTTTCTCCTTCTCTATTCATTATTTTTACTCAAATACTTCTTTTCTTCCATTTAATCGCCCTTTTTTTGGAATTTTTTCAAAGTAAGTTCTTTTGCATCTCCTATTATATTTTCCATCTCTTCTATTCTCTTCTCTTCCCTTGTAAACTTTTTTATTTCTCAAAGCTATGGCTTTTGGACAATTTTTTTTTATTAAAAAGGTAACCACCCAAGTTATTACTGGGTCATTACAGCTTAAGACGGCTCGCATATGTTTGAATTTTCTTGGGTTAAGGGATAAACCAAACCAAACATCTAGCCGATTCACCTGTTTGTGGTATGAACTGACCGATATGATCCATTTTTTGAACATTGGCTATGCGGACATAGTTGTAAATATTAAACATAAATTGATTGATGGTACTTGTAAATATTAAATATAAATGAATAGAGATAGATTTGATTTTGGTATCCATCATACCAAAATAATTCGGTTTTAATTTTTTTTTAAGAGATTGCTTTAGTTATAGCTTATTTCTTTTCTTTTCTTTTCTTTTTTTTTATACCAAAGGGATCCAACCTAGCCTAAACGTGGCTGGTTGACTAAAACCATGTCTTTGGCTAAATAGCTATCTAATTCAGGAAAACTGCCAGTGAAGGGGTGGTAGCCTGGGGCACACGTGAGGGCCCTCTTAGCTAAGAAGTCAGCCACCTCATTAACGCTACGTGTGACTTGTTGCATCTGCACCTTCCAATCTTTGCGTAGCATAGATTGGATACTATGGGTGATGCTATGCTCGCTATGGGTATCGCTACATCTCATGAGAATTAGGTTGACCACCTCCTGTAAGTCTGTCTCAAGCATAAACTTACTATACCTTAGCTCCTATGCTAGTTTCGACCCCAAAAGGATAACCCATATTTCAGCCGTGAGGTAATCGCCATTAGTTAGGTTGCACATGAAACCTACTATACTCCTACCATCCCCTAAATGGATGATACCACCAGAACCTGCACCACTAGACATATTAGAAAATGCTCCATCAACATTGATCTTGCACCATCCTTCATTAGGTGCACTCCAGCAGCTTGACTGGACAAAACCTGAGGATCCATGCGCTCTTGTTCCTCATTGCTTAAAGCTCATTTGCTGTATTGTCTCTACTGTTGCCATTGCTTGAGCAAGCACCACTCCATTCCCCATCTACTGATGCTAAAAAATTCTAGTATTCCTCCACTTCCATAGTAACCAACTAGATATTGCAAATAACTCAGGCCAATTGACTGTCAAGCTAGGATCTGAGAAATGCATATTGAGCTTGAACCAGGAGGTGGAATCCTTTAGGAAGAAGGAAGATTGGTGGAGCTGCATAGGTACGATTTGACTCCAACACCTTCTGCTTTCTGGACAATTCCAAAGCACATGGAAGATTTCTTCAACCTTGTAGGAGCAAATGTCGCACCTGTCATCATCAGTCAGTTTCCTCTTCCACCATGCTTCATTAGTTAGCAAGTGTTGGTGTATAGCAACCACAGAGACAATTTACACCTCTACGGTATAGCCAGGTTCTATATCTTCCTCTAGGAGTTATCCTTCGATTTTTGACTTTTGTTGAGTAGGATGTAGGCTGAGAAAACAATAAAGGCTCCGTCTTTCATGCCCTTCCATGTTACATTCATACGATCCTCATTCCACTGTAGCTACTGCTCAGTAAGCTACCACGTTGGTTTAATTCCAGCCCATATGTTGGACCCTACTTTGCTCATTGCAATGGTTGGTAATAGATTATTTTCACAATTATATTTGCTTTGTATACTTGAACCCATAGTGCATCCCTCCGCTTTATCAGCTGCCACCCAAGCTTCATGTGGAAAGCTTGATTCTGTTGGTGGGTATGTCGTATTCCAAGACCACCATTGGTTTTTTCCTGGCATACCAGGTCCCAGTTCAGAAGATGCACACGTTTTTGTTCTATAGTAGAACCTCATAGGAAATCTCTATTCCTTCTTTCCAACTACTCACACATGCTTGCTTGTAGAGTAATTGTTTGCATAATGTAGTTAGGAATGGTTGTGGTAACTGAAGCGATTTGATGCGATTCAATAGGACGCATCAAATTCAAATAAGCATTTTGAAATTTTAAGTGAACTAATTGCAAGAGCACGAGCCAACATAATTAAGGAAGCATTGAATGGGCTTGTGCAAGAGGTTTTAACAAATCAAATGGCATTTGGATCAACAAATAAGAAAGAAGACTCCAAGGACGTCATTAATTTGATTTGGGCTAAAAATAGACCAGCAAATCATATTTTGGGCTTGAAGGCTTCAAATTAAAGGGCTTGGATTATGGAATATACATGGGAGGACTCATTTGGGCCTAAATAATAATATTTTGGGCCTAAAATGATGATTATCTTTTGATTAGTTTATTTGTACGAAATTTGAATTTCATATTAGTTAGAATATATTCTTTTAGATATGCTTATCCTAGATTTTAGGATAGATATCAGTTTTTGATTTGAATTTTATCTTTTTAGATTTTAGATTGAATTTTATATTTTTAGGATAGTATTTCAGAATATAATATTTATAAATACATTGTACTCCTCATCTGGAAATCAGACTATTAGATTATAGATTATGTTTTTGAGTTCAAGAATTGCATTCTTGTAACTTCAGACTTGAGAATGGATTCTCTTTAGGGTTCTTCATTGAACTAATGATTTATCAAGTTTTAATCATCCTTATAGTGTCTTCCAACACTTAGGGTCCTTGTTCTTTTGTGTTCAAGGGTTCAAGTGGATCATTAACCTTTATTTAGTGTTCTTGGGGTTCGTATATTTCGGATTGGTTGTGAGTTCTTGGGATCTTTCCCTTTGGGTTTGCACCAAGATCAAAGTGTTCCCACCCACTAGGGCCAGGAGATTAGTCTTCCAGCTCGCTACCCTCCTATCCACTTTATCCACCACCTCTCGAAAAGTGTCCTTCGTAACCCTTCTATGCAGTAGGGGCACCCCCAAATCTGTTGTCGAGGTAAAACCCAATTGGGCACTCAAAGCCGTGCATCTACTCTTGTCAACGTTCGGAGAGAAATAAATTCTAGATTTTTGGGTATTCACTTTCGTACCCAAAGCTTCACAGAAGTGAGAAAGACACCTTTTAATTGCCTGAACTTGCTTAGGTGATGCTTTGCCAAATATCACAATGTTGTCTACAAACATAAGATGGGAGATAAGGGGACCATCTTTGCTTAGGCAGATTGGCTGCCACTCACATTTTGCAATGCTTTGTTGGATGATATAAATTAATTTTTATGTACATAGGACAAACAAGTATGGAGGGATGGGGTATACATGCCTCTAGAGGGTCAAAAAGTGTCGGTTTTGCTACCATTCCATAGTAGTTGCATGGTGGCCGAGAATACACAACTCTCAATGATATTAACGATATTTTCAAGAAGGTTGAGTTCTTGGAGACAGCCACTAAGGAACCCCCCAATTAACCCAGTTATACCCTTTCTTCAAATCAATTTTAATTGCCAACATTCCATGCTTTCTACACTTGTTACTCATTTTGTGAATAGCCTCCTGTGCTATGATGATGTTGTTTGTGCTAGTTCACCCAGGGACAAAACTTCTTTGATAGGGACTGATAATTGTTGGAAGGAAGCACTTGATCCTTTTGGCTACAATCTTTGTTATCACCTTGTAGATCACATTACAGAGGCTTATTGGTCTCTAGTCTTTTATCGTCTCCAGAGTATCTTTTTTGGGAATTAGTACAAACAAGGTCCCAGTAGCTCCTTTAATCTCCTTTGGGTGGCTAAATAGATGTTTCACAAATAAGGTGATAGATGTGCCTATGATGTGCCACTGGCTTTGAAAAAAGTACATTCATGCTGTCGGGGTCGGGAGCTTTTAAGGTGCCCATGTCGAATAAGGCCCCCTTAATCTCCTCATCACCAATGGGTCTCCCACACTTATGCAATTGTTCTATGCTTAAAGGTGGGTAACCAAAAGGATAGTTCATAGGCTCTCTCTGTCATTGATCCTCTGTAAATAGATTAGAGTAAAAGCTAGTAGCGTGTTCTTTGATTTGTGTCTCCTCATACAACCACTGGCCTGCGTCATCCTAAATAGTGTTTATGTAGTTATGTCGACGTTTCCCATTTGCTCACAAGTGAAAATACCTCGTGTTTTTGTCCCCGAGGACATTCTAATCAGCATGAGCTTTCTGAGCGCATAACAGATTTTCATAGACTAGAATCTCTACCAACTCCTACCATAGTTGATGTTGAAGCAGATGGAGTTCAGTATTATGACTATTTCACCCAAAGGCCCTGCTAATACCATCAAGCCTTCTTAAGATTTGTTTCTTAAACTTCCCAATTCCACTTATGGCAAGCTTGAGAAATATTTTCTGTGTTCTTCAACCACTATATACCCCCATCCAAATTCTCCTTGATGAGGCACTCAAAGTACATAAGATACAATAAACTTGAAGGGGCGATCGTGATTTCCTTGTAGATTTAGAGATGACAGTTTAATTAACAACGGCGTATGATCATATTTTAGCTTTGGTAAGTGGATGACGCTGGCCTCAGGAAAGCGCAAAAGCCACTGGTTATTGAATAAAGCACTGTCAAGTCGAGCACCACACCCCCTTTGCCGCCAGCTGTCCCTGGGACCTAAGAATCCTAGATCATTCAAGCTCGTATTTGTAAACCAATCAACAAAGTCCTTGTCTCTCGAGGTACCCAAGTTTGCTAAGGAAAAGCGTTCATCATGCCTAAGGGTAGCAATAAAGTCCCCTATTACAAACCAAGGTCCATATATTGAGTGGTGAATATTATACAGCTCCTGCCACAAAGTGAGTCGAAAGGTTGGGTTAGGAGAGGCATAGACGATTGTCATGAGCCATACTTTGGACATGTGATCCTCAAGGGAGATGTGCAAATATTGGGGATACTTAATCAAAACTGAGACATTCTTTATCGATGACTTCTACAAGAACCAGATACCTACACTATAGCCTGCTGCTTCAATAATCTCATAGTATTGGAATCCCAGTTTATCAGCTATCTGATGTGCACGATCACCCCTAGCTCTGGTTTCAAGTAGAGAGAGGCAGTTGACACCATAAAATCGAGTAAACAACTTCTTATCATAATGTAAACCTAATTAATATTAGATAATTGTGGATCATTTGATTTGTGGTTTATATTTAGTTTGAATTCAATATTATAAAGTGTATTATATATGATAAAGTTGTATTGTTGGAAATTTGAATTAGATGTTTTATGTTCAAGTTGTGATGTATTTTTATAAATTAAATTTGTGAAAAAGGATATTTAATTTTAGGTATTGATAAAAAAATGAAAAAGATACTTTAAGTTCAAGTTGAAAAAATATCATGTATAGTAAAAATATGAAAAATAAAAAAAGATTTGGTGGGTCAGCTAGCTAGTAGGAAGGTCTTCTAGCAGACTCGCAGTAGTGGCGGGCTAGCCCATTTTACTGACACTAATAGGAAGTATATGCATAGAACCCTCAATCTTTTTTCATGAGAAAAGGTGTAAGATGCATCTGAATTATAAGCTTAATGTGAAGCTAGGGCTGCACAACAAAACCCGGTAAACCCCCACCCACCTAGATTGAGTCTCACTTGAGATGAAACTGGGTTTGGTAAAATGAACCTGAAGAGAAGCTAGACAGGACCGAGTCGAACCTAATTACCAGGTTGGACTGAACAACGGACTGACTTATCAAACCATGTAGCCCGACGACTCAAAATCATTAAATTTATTTTAAATTTTGACTTTGCAGGTCGTGACCTCGATTACCCAAGCCATGACTTTGCTTGCCCAAGTCACAACCTTAACCTCCTGATGTCCATACTTGTGCTTTTGGTACATCTCAAGTCACAATTTGGACATCCAAAGTCGCAACCTGATACCTTATTTTTTTAAGCTTCTTGCCTTCATCCAACAAGTTTATTTTAAAAAATCAAATAACCTGGACCAGTCCAACCAGGTCTTGGTCCCAGGCCAGCTTGGGTTGTATTGGTCCTCAGACCACAAAGACCAACTCGATCCTTCTTTCAGATTGGACTCTAGACTAATACTTAATTTGGTTCAACCTTGTCTTTGTGTAGCCCTACATGGAGCTCACTATATATGTATAAAAGAAGGCATGTGTATTTTGTATGGAGCCTGATATGCCACTCATCAAATTGACTTTATTTATAGGGTTAAAGGGCAAATTTGCTCTGGAAGTATCCAGCGAGTTGCATATGGCGTTCAAAAGTTTTTTTGGGGGCAATGTCACCAAGAAAGTGACAAAAACAATGCAATGTTACCTTATCATTAGGGTGACACAAACATCGTCTGCCACATCAGACGCCATGCCACATCATGAGCCACGGCATCATCATAAAGAAGGGTTGAAGGGAAAATCTTCCTTGGAAGTATCCAGCGAAGGGAAATTTTGCCCTGGAAGTGACAAAAACAGTGCAATGTTAGCCTACCGTTAGGGTGACACAAACTGCCATCTACCACTTAAGATTCAATGCCATATGGTGTACATGTAGGATTTTTTCCAGCTTCTCTTTGACTCCAAAAAAAAAACTGTCTCCACTGTTCACTATCACTCTGTCGTTCTTTTTTCACTATCTCCACTGTTCACTATCACTACCTTTCCACTGTTCACTATTACTCCCCAGTCAAATCGTCTCCTTCTTCAACTCCTCTTGTCACAGTTTTGTCATCCACCTTTAACGACAGAAAACAGGGAGGGAGGGGGGATATTCAGGCATTTCCCTATCAATGAAGGCATAGTGAGTGGCGTCGAGTGAGTGGCTTCATTTGGTGAGGGTTGAAACAGTTTTTTTTTTCAATGGAGGCTCAATGAGTTTATGATGTGATACGGGTCTTACGTGGCAAATGGCAGTTTGTGTCACCCTAACGGTAGGGTGACATTGCACCGTTTTTGTCACTTCCAGGGCGACATTACCCCTAAAAAAACTTCTGGACACTAGATGCAACTCGCTGGATGCTTCTAGGGCAAATTTTCCCTTTAACCCTTATTTATAATTATTTATATGCAAACGACGTTGCTGGATATTATAGCTTAAATTCTAGATCGCATCATATTATAATTAAAAAAAACTAGAGCCATTTCTCATGCTCCGGATAATATGTAGTTTAAATAATAGTGAAGAACCACATGATATTACATCAAATATAATTTCTTTGATACGATAACAAGTATATAGAAGGGATAAAATATGCATGGAACAAAATAAGGCATTTAGCATAATTAACAATCATTAAACAATTAACTATGGTTATAAATAGAATTTGTCTATCACTTTCAAAAAATTTATGTCTCATCCATCAAATCAAAACATTAGGATCCAGGACACAACATCGCCCACAAATCCACACATGGAATCCATGGCACAAAACCGCCCACAAATCCACTGAATAAACCCATACACAAGACTAAGGGCATAATCAAAATAAGGGTTACAACCCAACCCTCTAGAACACAAGGGTTCAGATACAAACGGTTATCCTTTCAAAAATAAAAAAATCAGAGTAAATCAAAATATGATGATCCTATAATGGCAATATATAAACAATACGATTCTCCAAAAATATTTCAGAGGCATACAAGGCTACAAACACTTATGCCTCAGCCTACTTTCCTTGACCTATTCAGAAGAGAGGTATCGCCTGAAAAAATTGTTAATACCACGGGGTGAGACATTAAATCCCCATAAAAAATTAATTTATAAAATATACAAGAAAGGAATGTAAGTAAGAGAAACAAGTTTATCAACAGTCACATTAATAATTTCAATAATAAAGTCATACATAATACTTTTAATAATTGAACCCGTCCCCACTGATCGGACGTGGATTGTCGCCTTCCGGTTCGATACAAAATGATTGCTCCAAATTAATGCAGTATAGTGGGCAACCAATCGTTCTTCTTGAGGAGCGGTTTATTGATTTCCTAGTCTAAATTGGTTATTAAAAACATGTTGAACTTGGGTATGAAAAGGGGGTTTTGGTTTATGAAAACAGTAGTGCAATAACAAAACAATGCAAGAAGCAAATATTTTTGGTATTTTGGTTTAACAATGGAATGGTTGAATTAAATTGCAGATATGAAGAGATAGGCCCTTGGTTACAGAAACTTAGCTTTCATTGCTCTCAAAATGATATGGAAGTTTATAACTCTCTAAGTCTAGATAAAAACCCCAAGCAACCACTTAGGTCCAATGCTTTAAGTAATGAAAACTCACTTGCACCCAAGTTAATTACCACCTCTTAGAACATTGTTCAAAACCACTTAGAGTGTAAATGAATGGGTGATGCAAATGTTCCAATGACTGTAAATCAACAACCACAGAATCTAAGCACACACATTAACCAATCCAAATACATAATCCAATCACAA
>QFDD01007634.1:0-13336 GCA_006871305.1 Vachellia collinsii
TTCAAAGAGTAAGGAGCCATCTTCTCTTCTTCTTATCTCCTTCTTCCCTTCAAACTTCACATTTCAGCCCTCACCTCGACAAAACAACATACAGCATTCCTTAATGTTTGAAGTTTGATTCTATCTGACGTTAAATCTAAGCGTGTGGTTGCGAGGAGTTATAGCTCAGTTGACACCCCACACCTCCGTACCAGAGGTTGTGAGTTATAGCCTTGACTTGAGTAATGTAGCTGATGCATGTCCCTGGTTGGGTTCGCACCAGGGAGGCGGGGACAGAGGAAAGTGTGGCCGTGGCCGTTACTGGATGACATGGCATATTCCACTGCTCCCGCCATTTTACTTTAATTTTGGTTAAAAAATAAGAAGCAAAAAGTAAATGAGTGGGCGATCCAATCAGATATTCGGCGGAGGCCGTTGATTGCGGTTGGGAATAAAGCTCTCTGACATGGGGAGTTGGGGACAACCCTTTTTGACCACATCTTCCTTTGTCATTTTTCTCTTCTCCATTTTCATACCTCACAAAATTAATTTCAAATTATTATTATTATTAAAACGGAAATCCAAGGCACCCAAATGACCCGAGTGATGGCGGGTTATTACATGAGTACCAGGAGGGGGTATTGTCGGTGGGCACATGCAGATAGAAGTAGCAACACATGAGCCATGCATGGCTCAACACACTGCCTTGTCATCTAATTGGACAAATTGTTGTGTACACTGATTACATCACTTCATTTCTACTCTATCCAATCAAAATAATCCAACTATTTCCTTTGGATATCATATATCTTCTGGATATATTATAATATATTACAAATGACGTGATGTAAAAAGTGTACATAGGATATGTTTAGCTATCTTTTAAAAGTGTTTCTAGAAACACCTTTATGTAAATTGAGATAAAACTTCTCTTAAACAGCGTAAAATCATTTTTCAAAAGTTATTCCCTAATAATCATTTCCGTTTCCAATAATCCAGGTCATGCCACTCCTCCATGTATCCCTCCCCCTCCATTTCCCTCTCCCGTTTTGTCCTCTTCTTTCATTTTCTATAACGCAATTATCTATATGTATATCCAGCTATATATGTGTATATATCTGTGATTACTTACTACCATACGAACCTTCCTTAATTACCAAATATTCCACGCAACATGCCATAAATGGAGGTGTAATTCTGCAATCAAAATTCAACTCACGTCAAATTTTGTTTAGGCTTAGTTGGAAAAGTATTTTGTATGTGGTGATTCGCTCACGCCCACCTGGAATCCCATAACTAGTTCAGATTAAAAATATACATATATATATATAATTGGGCTCCATTTGTGGAATTTTTTTCATGCAACCTGTAGAATTTGAAGAAGCACATGCCTCTAGCTCATATTTTGACTGAGCCCCTTGTTTGGTTACGGTTTGAGTGACCGCTGTCATCAGTGTAACAGGTTCCACGTGTCCGTACCTTGATCTCATGCAACATGGTCATACTAATCCTGTTTTTATCGCTACTCTAATCTAATAGTGTATGATAATAATTAATTATATTTTTGAAACAAAATTAAAATAAAGGGGAAGGCATGTGGCCTGGCAGGGGACGCAAATAATGGAGCTGCGTTTTTTCGAGCGTGTATATGCATTGGGCCGCGAACAATCAGAGGATCACGGAACGGCGACACGATATCATATCATTTGAGTTCTCAATTAAACTAATATTTCCATTTTACCTCTTCATTTAACAAACATTGACTAGTATTTTACCACTTAACCGGGCCAATACCTATTCGCCACACAAGAACCAAGTCATGGGTCTTCTCAAAATCAAAACTTGTCCCTCTGAAGCCCGTCTGGGACACCATGGTCATTTCGCAGTGTGGACATTTTGAATCAGAATTCCGTTTCGAGTTCAAACTTTTTGACTATTGTACCTTTAACCGCTTTAGGTTCATTCTGGGTAATAGCCATTGAACTTGAGCTCAAAATGCCTCCCAAAACACCCCAGGGTCCACTCCCAGATCCCTCATTCACAACGCTACTCCTAGTTCCACTTCAAAACTCTGTGTTTTGCCCATTGAGTTAGAGTATTTCCGAAAACGTAGAGCAGTAAATGTTACTTCTGACAACTGCTTTACCTCCTCGCCGACCTTCTTCCTGCAAGTCCCACATGACATTGTTCCTTTCTCGACCATTTTCAGCCACTTCAAAACACCCTCAAGATAAGGAAAATTAAAATATTAAGGAAATTGACAATAAACAAACCTAATTTATTAAATCACTGTCAATTTCTGGGTTCCTTGATGCCTTCCCTTTTCCCCTATATAGATAGCGCCTCGATCCCCCTAGTTTCTCAGTCCCTGTACTCCCCCCTCCCTCCCTCTCCCCAGATCCCTAACCCTACCCGCATTGCCCTCCCCCTCCTCTCTCTGTCTCTTCTTTTCCCTGAATCAGTGGGGAGAGCAATGAGCTTCTGCTTCGCGCTCTGAATTTCGCAACTCTGTTTCTCCTTACTCTGTTTTTACTCGTACCTTCTAACACCTCTCAGACGGTATTTCATCTTCAGCCATCATGATCCAGCTTGTGAAATTCATTTCTCTGTCTCCTTTTCTTCTTCTTCTGTGCTTACCATTGGCTCTCACCGCCCATGACTACGGGCAGGCTCTGAGTAAGAGCATTCTCTTCTATGAAGCACAGAGATCTGGTATTCTCCCCCACAACCAGAGAGTTTCATGGAGGGGTCATTCTGGTCTCCAAGACGGAAAGGCAAGCGGGGTAAGTTGCTTCTCCTCAATTCCCCCCCTACTCTTCACTTAACTCCAGCAATGTGAATAAACACTCCTATGCTCTGCCACTGTTCAGCATCCTAAAACTTAAACAAAGTTCAATGAACACATCTTTTGAGATCAATACATGTTGAGTTAATGGGGTTCTCTGTTTTGTTTGGCAAATTGCAGGTAGATCTAGTTGGCGGGTACTATGATGCAGGGGACAACGTGAAGTTTGGTTTGCCTATGGCATTCACTGTTACAATGATGTCGTGGAGCGTAATAGAGTATGGCAAGCAAATGGCTGCAAACGGCGAGCTTGGCCATGCCTTGGAAGCTATCAAGTGGGGTACTGACTACTTCATCAAAGCCCACCCAGAACCCAATATCCTCTACGGAGAGGTACCTTCTCAAATTTTCCCATCTTCGGCCACCGAACTAAGATTCTAACTTGTCGGTTTCAACAAAATTGAAGTTGAACCGCGAGGAATCTTACATAGTTAGGAATGTTAGTTGATCTTGTTTTTGATAATGCACAATTCAGGTTGGAGACGGTAACAGTGACCATTACTGCTGGCAAAGGCCAGAGGATATGACCACAGACCGAAGGGCCTACAGGATCGACTCCAACAATCCCGGGTCGGATCTCGCAGGAGAAACCGCCGCCGCAATGGCCGCCGCGTCCATCGTGTTACGACACTCGAATCCTGCTTACTCCGCCGAGCTGCTCCGCCATGCTTATCAGGTGCGTTCAACACGCTCGCTCTTTTTCAATAACTTTTTCGCGGAAAGTTATATTATTTAATATTTAATAGTATGATTAATTTAATCAACCTTTTTAAACTAACGGAGGCCCAACCCGTACGACCAGCCATCCCTGAAAGGCTGAAAGCACAGAGATAATGCGGTAATTAATGTAAAGTAAAAACCTAAAGATTGGTCCTCGTGGACTCGCATAAGCACTTAGCCCGAGCGGTTGGGGAGTTCTAGTTTTAATAGGCAGTTACACTTTTATGGTTCTTTTGTCAGAGTGGTCGCTGGAGTAGGCTGTACGTGGTAGAAGCACATTTATGGTCCATGGGGAATGCCCTTTGATGGGATAAAAATGTAGAGGGCAATTTAGTTTACTATCTGTTTTAGAATGCATAAGAAATTAAAAACCGTCACGAAAGAGTAAATTGCTAATTTTTCTTAACTTTTGTATTTTGATTTAGATAAAGTTTATTATTTTCTATGAACATGATTAAAAGCACATAGGAACTTAGAGGAACAGACCAAAAGGGCATGTTTCATCTTTATTTCTTTCTGTGGGGCCGAAGTCGAAAATAACGGAACAAAGTGTGTTTAGGCACTGTTCATTCGAACCGGGATTTCTGAACTGTGAAGCCCAGATCTAGGTGTGGTACGGATCCTAACCATCCTCATGAAAGAGATCCACAAAAAAGCCCACTTGGTTAGTGCGTGCCAAAACTGTCGGCGTTTACCTTCTTTGTGTCTTCCCTTGTCAGATCAGACCCCATATCAAGTTAACTAGCGAGCCACCTGGTGCTTTTTTCTCGTGGGCCAGTAAAACAGGCTATGCATCTGTAATAACTGCTTCACGATCCGGTGGGGTTAAAAAAGATCCTTATTAATCTCACTGTTTTCGTTTTGTTCTATTTCAGCTGTTTGACTTTGCGGACAAATACAGAGGTAAGTACGACAGCAGCATCTCTGTGGCCCGAAAGTATTACCAATCTATCAGTGGCTACAACGTAAGTATTCTTATGAGCCATCATCCGCTGACTTTTTCCATTGATTTGGTAGACTCTGTTGGCTGAACAAATGTGTGTCTCTCTCTCTATATATATATATATATATATGAGCAGGACGAATTACTGTGGGCTGCCGCGTGGTTGTATCAAGCAAGTAACAACAAGTACTACTTAGACTACCTCGGAAGAAATGGTGATTCCATGGGTGGAACTGGTTGGTCCATGAATGAATTTGGTTGGGACGTCAAGTACGCTGGGGTTCAGACGTTGGTAGCCAAGGTGATTATTAAAATGACTTGAGCCAATTTGATAGGACTTACTTTAACGCTAAGCAATAAGGCGAATTAATTTATGTGCTTGTGATTGCAGTTCTTAATGCAAGGAAGAGCTGGTCATAATGCACAAGTGTTTGAGAAATACCAATACAAAGCAGAGGACTTCATGTGTTCATGCCTTGGAAAAGGAAATCGCAACGTGCAGAAGACACCTGGTGGCCTAATTTTCCGTCAAAGATGGAACAACATGCAGTTTGTGACAAGTGCCTCCTTCTTAGCCACCGTATACTCTGATTACCTCGCATCTTCAGGCCGATACCTGAGATGTCCTGCCGGCAATGTCCCTCCTGCTCAGCTTCTGTCACTCGCCAAGTCTCAGGTTGACTACATTCTCGGAGACAACCCAAGAGGAACCAGTTACATGGTTGGTTATGGAACCACCTACCCTCAAAGGGTTCACCACAGAGCATCCTCCATTGTCTCCTTTAAGGCTAATCCTACGTTTGTCACATGCCGTGGAGGCTATGCTACCTGGTTTAGCAGAAAAGCAGGCGACCCCAATCTACTTACTGGTGCGGTTGTCGGTGGACCTGATGCTTATGATAACTTTGCTGATCAGAGAGATAATTATGAGCAAACTGAGCCTGCCACTTACAATAATGCTCCTCTCATTGGTATCCTAGCTCGTTTGAGTGCTGGCCATGGCGGTTACAATCAGCTCCTTCCAGGTATTGCTGCTATTTTTGTATGGATCTCTAATTCATTAGAATATCAAGAAAACAGTCCCACATTGACTAATTAATGAGGGAACTAAAGATATTTAGACACTTGACAAGCATGAGTATGATTTCTTCCTTGCAGTTGCTGTTCCAACTCCTACACCTGTCATCACCAAACCACAACCAGCTCGCAAGGTTACTCCAGCTCCAGGTAATCTCTTGTTTTGGCCTTTTTAATTAGCATTATGGACTCATCATAGTTATGCGTTTTGCTCAATTTTTCTTGAGTGAGATATAGAAAAGCTGACCCAGGAACTTCCTCTTACAGCATCTTCAGGTCCAATTTCGATTCAGCAGAAGAAGACCACTTCCTGGGTTGCAAATGGAAAAACTTACTACAGATACTCAACTTTGGTGACAAACACATCTCCCAAGACTGTCAAGTCTCTCAACCTTTCAATATCTAAGCTTTATGGTCCAATCTGGGGCCTCACAAAGTCAGGCGATTCCTACACTTTCCCATCATGGCTCAACTCTCTGTCAGCTGGTAAAAGCATAGAGTTCGTGTACATTCATGCTGCTTCTCCAGCAGATGTCTCTGTTACCAATTATTTACTGGCCTGAAAAAACCAGCTTCATCAAAGTGAGAGACTGGTTTAGTTGTGTAAGAATTGTGCAGCTATACGAAAAGTGCAGTGGGGAGAAGCTCTTTTCGTTTTCGTTTTCCTTTTTTGAGCCAAGTTTTACTTCTTTCACTTGTTTCTGTTGCATTCTGGTAGGGAGTTAGAACATATTATCTTTTAGGGCAAAATAAGGTGTAAGGTCTGGAGAAGAAAGGAGTGAAGAGACAACGAGAAAAGTGCTCATCCTCTTTCTCCTCCATCTCACAGCTTATATATATAGGAGTGAGCGATACAGGAAAGAGACAGCGACAAGAGTGTTGAGAAGTGAAGGAAAAAGAACTTCTCAATATTTCAAGGCGCCATTACTTGTAATTTTAATTTCAAACAACATTTGCATGTCTTTTTTTGTGTTGAGATGTTGTAAGCTTTGCAACATTCTTCTACCTTTTAACGAAAATATTGTGTAATAGCTTTGTCCCTACATGCTTCGTTTGCATACTTACAACAGGATTCTATATTATGCTCAGTCTCGTTATTTCATTAGTTTGTTCAAAGGGATTATTTGCGTATCTGCAAGCAACATCAGTTATCATCCAATTTCAAGCGAAGCTTTACTTTTTGCAAGCAATTTCACGAGCGGATTAGGGACTTGCAATTACACGATCCATAAACGAAGAACTTGAAGAGCAAATATCAAATTAGCTGCTGGCAACGTTGTTTTCCTCTGCTGGGCTACACTCAAGAAAAGCCTATCTAGGCTCCAGAGGATCTCCTCACAACCTCAAGCAAAATCGTATAATACGACATCCAATACACCGTCGCTTATTAGTTGCTATTCCAATAGGCAACAAACTCATCAGCCTTTGTTCATTTCGAAATGAAATTTTTAACCACCCACCTTATTCATAAATAATAAATTGTATATTTATTGAAAGGAAAAATTAATCTTTTATCTCTGTAATTTTAACTTGATTGAAAGTCAATCCTTACATAACTCAATCTCTATATTGGTATGAATATATGTTTTGAGGAGGATTATCCAAATTGAACTTGACAGGGCATGAATTTGACCTACCAAGGTCGCCATGTGAAAGGGAAGGGAAGCAAAGACGTGCAGGGAGCAACCTTGGTGACCCGAATCAAATTCCAATCGAAATGTATTTACCAGACTTAATATCAAAGGATAACAGATCAACTTCAAAGTTGAAACCATTCCCAACGATTAATTATCCTACAACAAGGCAGTGCAAAAACTGGTGGTCGGTCCGATCCAGTTCAGTCCAAAATGGTTTGGTCCAGTTTAATCTTATTCAAATAAATAATATAATGAAATTGGATTGGATTGAACTGAACTGATTGGTCGGGTTTAACCGGGTTCAGAACCAACTTTTCAAACCAGTTAGTTTAATCTAGTCTGACGTGGGTTATTTTTTACTTATTTATTTTTTAATTATTTATGTTAACTATAATACTTATTATTATTAAATGTTAAATATTATTGATTTATACTTAAATTTTAACATTTAGATAAGTATTTTATATAATTTTAGGTTTTTTCTATGTTAATTTTTTGTTAGTAGATTAAAATTTTATCTTTTGTAGAGGTGAAAAAACAAAAAATAAAATTCCATTGAGTTCTATGTACAAGTGCAGCCAGACAGACCAATTCAATTTAGCCTGATTTCAGGCTGTTGTTGGATTGGATTAAACTTCGGATCGTCTAGTACAGTCCGAACTATATACTAGATCAGACCTCCAATTACTCGGTTTGATTATATCCGTGTACAACCTATCCTACAATTAGAGTAGGGAATTAGAGTCGGCCCGTTTAGACTTTAGTCCCAAAATCCTTTTATTTTTTGAGGCTCGACCCGCGGGCCTACCCATTGTTCACTTTTTTTTTCTTGAAAAAATACAATACTTTTGATATAATACAATTTTTCTTACTAAAAAACATAGAAAATCATATATAATTATTTAAATAACTACATCAAAAAATAATAAATACTCTGAAAGTCTTAAACTTAAGTTCACAAATCATATAACATAAGCTTCTTTCTTCATCAATCATCATCACTATCTTCAATTTTAAGCATATTTGAATTTGACCGAACTTCATTAGAAATAGGTTCGGAAGGCTTTGCTTTAGTGAGATAAAAAAATATCAAGTATTTCATCTGTAACACCATCATCATCATTTTAAGTTTTTGCAAAAATAATAAACCAACATCATATATTTAAAATATGTTTATTATGTAAAATACATATAAATTATTAAAAAAACATATAAAAAATATTATGGGGAGCTTAAAGGGCCGGTCCTTTTAAACCCTCAGCCCATTAAAATTGACCCTTTTAGATCGATTTTCTTTTAGAAACTCAAAATTATAGATCCAACCCTCCAGTTAAATTGATTTAATCGAGTCGGGTCAGCTCAAATTCCTGGCTGTACCTATAACATGGAGACGAGTCTCTGCCTCAACAACCCGCGGGTTGCTCTTAGCTGGAGGTTGCGAGGTGTTTGATCTCTCACTAGTCAAGTATATTCTGGGTTCATGTAATATATGTAACGAAAAAAAGATCATCCTATAACATAACCTTGGATCAGCCAGATTTGTTTCAGCCCAAATATTGATTGCTGAGGCCCAAAACGGTTCGGGGCTCCACAGCTAGGGGGCAGCCGGACACCACCAACGGTCAACGGTGAAAAGTGGGGTGTTGCAGGGGTGAAGCTTCGAGATCCGCAAGTCATTCTCAGGCACCGTTTTTCTACTTCCTGAGCATCTTCCTTTCATCTTAATCTGTATGTTTTATGCCACTTAACTAGCTGTTTCGTTCAGATCGGAGTGGACGAATTTGTGCAGAGGTAAAACGGGAGTTATTTGGGGAAAGCACATAGATGGGCACCCATTTGGATTTGGTGACGCTGTGCATGGAGGGGGCATGTGAAAGTAGAGAGAGCGTCGACAAATGGCGCAGGCAGAGGCGCAGTCTTGAGCGTTTGCCCTCTCATCTTGCCGATGCTCTACTCCGCCGCCTCCTTAGCCGTCGCCTCCTCTACCCTTCCCTCCTTGAGTATGCCCTTGTTCTCAACTTTTATTGCCTCTGAAGATCGATGCATAAATTACACTGTGCATTGGATTCCGAAAGTCTCTCTTCAGTCATTAAGAGTTGTGATTCATGTCAATATGTTCCAACGTCTGGGATTCCTTTTGCAATGTGAAATCAATGAAACGTTAAAGCTATTTACTTTGTGCTATCTATTTAACTTTAATTGGTGCCAATGCCGAAGAAATGAAAAAAATGTTCTAATTGAGATATACGAGGAAAAAATGGTTTGGCGCCAGGATTTCTGTCTTATGAATATAACCACAATTTCCAACAATACATTATCTGTCTCGCCCTTTGATTGCTAAAGCGAGATGAACACACAGAATTTTATTATGCTACATGGTTGAGATGTTTGTTTCCTTCTTTAATCACTAGGCAATGCATATTTTGGGAAATAAAATTGAAACTGAGGCATCCTATCCAAAATTTCATTTTGCCTATTCGTAGAGTCTTCAAACACAGTGCTGAAGAGATTGATGTCAGAGGTGAAAACTCCGTGGATGCGGAGTGGATGGCATATTTGGGTGCATTTCGCCACTTGCGTTCCTTGAATGTTGGAGGTTGCCATAGAGTCACCAGTTCAGCCCTATGGGCTATCACAGGTTTCATTAATAATTTTGTATTGTTAATACTATGAAGTTATTATATCTTTCTGGTCAAACGGTTAAGTTGTAGCTTATATTAAAGATATTGAACTTAAAAATTGCTCTGAACGATTGCCGAAATCATATTAGAAACATCTTTTTAACATAAAAAAAAATGGAGAGAAACTTTGTTAATGACCAATTGATTAGTGCAAAAGGGGTGACTGCTCGACATGCGTGACTGATCTTCAAAATGTTTTATTGGTTTTAGGAATGACTACTCTACTGGAGCTGGATCTTTCAAGATGCTCAAAGATCAATGATGCTGCTATTAAGCACATTCTTTCCTTAAAAAATTTGGGGAAGTTACACATTGCTGAAACAGGGGTGACAGCAGAAGGGGTCAAACTTCTTGCCTCCCTTAAAGCCCTGTCTGTTCTTGACTTGGGTGGTTTACCTGTAAATGATGTGGCTTTAAATTCTTTACAGGTAATTTTCTGTCCTTATTGGATTGATCCAGAAAATGAAGCACCGTAGCATGAGCCGTTGACTTGTATTTTTAAGACTGTTTTATTGTATTTTGATGGACCATGTGTTGATTCTGAACTCATTATTTCTGGACAAAATAGTTTGTTTTATGTTTTCGTGTCTATCTTGCTTAGTTTTGGTTCCATATTCAAATTACAGGCTTTGGTCTTCATTATACATTGTTTGTTTTTTCATTGAACATGTATTATTGTATGCCTTACCAGTTTATGTTGGCATTTATCATCAGTAGTATTAGTTCTCCAATTATAAATATAAGCATAGTCTTCTCTTTACTTTTTAATTACACTTAACTCTTTCTTTTTTAAATCAGGTGCTGAAAAAGCTGCAGTCCCTGGATCTTTGGGGTAGTCAAATTTCAAATGATGGTTCTGCTAATCTCAATATGTTCCCCAAGTTAAGCCATCTAAATCTTGCTATGACCAATGTCACAAGATTGCCTTGTTTATTGTCTCTTGAATGTTTGAACATGAGTAATTGTACTATTGACTCAGTGCTTCAAGATGGTAAAGCTCCTTTGGCAAAACTTGTTCTTTCTGGCACTACGTTTCTGAATGAAGCTGATGCCTTATTACATATAAATGCGAACTTCCTATCTTTTTTGGATGTATCAAATTCTTGCCTTCACAACTACTACTTCTTAAGTAAGATGAAAGTAATAGAACATCTGAATCTCAGCTCATGCATGATTGGAGATGATTCAGTTGAAATGGTTGCACTTATTGGTGGAAACTTGAAAAGTTTGAATCTCAATGAAACGAGAGTTAGCTCTGCTGGAGTGGAAATTTTGGCTGGATTTGTTCCTAGTCTTGAGATTCTGTCATTATCTGGGACACCAATAGATGATGCCGCCATCCCATATATTGGCATGATGCCTTCATTAAAGGCCGTAGACCTGAGCCATACAATCATAAAAGGTATAATCTATTTGATGCATTTGCTTATGTTTAAGGTTATGTTTTGCAATATATGCGGTGGCTGAAGTAATTATCTGATCCAGTTGCATCAAGCTGATAAATAGCCTGATATCTAGAGCCATTTGTGTTGCTCTGCTCACATTGTCTTGTTTGTTCAGTTGATGATTAGATCGACTCTAAGTGTTTAGCGCGAACATTTTGTTTATCCTCAGCATTGATTCGGTTTGAGGATTTATTTTATCTTCCATCTTTCTTGTCATGGCCCTTTTGGTGCCTTTATTTCAGCTTCTTTAATTCGGAGGAATAATTTTTGTTATTAGTTTGAATAACCCTTAAAGTCTGATGGTTTGTCCTACCAATAGTGATTTGACAGTGGAGCTGTATATGTTCTTGTTCAAGGTCTGTCTTCTCGTTAACTAGATCTTTAAGATTCATATCTGTGTTTTGGACTCAGGCTTTATGCGCCAGGAAGAGACTGAACTAGATGGTCCTCTCTCTCTAATAGCCCTACAGAATCTTAAACAATTGGAAAGGTTGAATTTGGAGCACACTCTTGTTAGCGATGAAGCTTTATGCCCTTTGTCAAGCTTCCAAGAGCTGAGATATATCTCCCTGAAGAGCACTTCACTGGCCGACATTTCACTTTATAATTTGTCAACAATTCCTAAACTAATAGGTCTTAGCATATGTGATGCCATATTGACAAATTATGGGCTTGAAACTTTTAAACCTCCAGCGACTTTGAAATCAATGGACCTTTCTGGCTGTTGGCTCTTGACAAGAGCCGCTATCTTATCATTCTGTAGAATTCATCCTCAAATTGAAGTAAGACATGAACTTGGTACTGAAGCCCCTGATGAGCGAAACAGGCCCAATCGGCCTTCTTCAGCCCGATTGATTTCAAGGTCCGTGCAAGGGACAAAGAAGAAAGAAATCCCGGCCGTGTCTCCAAGTTTTATAGGTAATTTTCTTCACATATCTTAAGGTGAAAGCCTAGACAACCGTAACCGTATCTAATGCATAGTTTCATTTGTTCTGAAATAGATCAAAGAGTGAAGTATACGAGGGACGAGTTACTTGCATTGCAGTCCATGCCCCTGGTCCTTGCATCTGATGACGAGAGAGACTCATGGAGTGTCTGAGAAACAATTAGATTGAGGTGGGCCAATTTTCATATTGACAACTGGCCTTGATAGTTTTTGTTTTCCCATTTTATGTTTGTATCTGCCGATGACTAACCTGTAAGCATGTTCGCTGTTCATAGCCATTGCTGTTAATTCAAGTGTAAATTTATCTTCCTAAAATGTAGCAATATATTGACAAGGGTATAGCATATGGCTAGAGCTTCCTAGTAAATGGATGATATATTTGTATTCAACGTTGAGATAATCCAACTTGAGGACGAAAATTATTCTTATCCCAACAAAGATTCCCTATTGATTATTGAGGGATGCCCCAAATTTACAAGGTTTTTTAGTTGGAAGCAGTCAGACAAGCGATTCAGTTCAACGTCGCCAATTGTTCGTGTTTTCATACTTTCCTAATCTTCCGGAATCTGAGATGAAACATACGACCGTATTATGATGCCTAAGTAAATAATTAACAATGAGACCTTGAGCAATGTCCCTTCAGTTTCTTTTTATATTTATATTTATAATTTATAATGTTAATGTAATTTTTTTTGAAGATTGTTACAAAATTATTTTAATTTGTTTTCAATTGCATAAGTTTATTTTACTATCTCCCTTCCTTTTTATAAGACATTCAACTACCTCACTATTAACTGTGTGTGTGTGGGTATGTTGTTAAACTTATTTGAAAGTAAGACAATGCATTACAATACATCTTGATAAGCGAAAAATATATCGAATTTTAAATAAAAGCAATCTTAAAAAAATATGATTATTATTCACTTACAACTTATAACATGGACCAGTAATTTATCCTAAAACATGTCTCGTAGTAGGAAAAGAGTAAATATTCAGTTTAACAAAAGTCTTTTTTTTTTTTAATAAATTACAAAAGCTAAAGTTACACAATGGGCTCGTTTAG
>QFDD01007635.1:0-11232 GCA_006871305.1 Vachellia collinsii
AAAATATCTTCCAATTGAAATTTTAACATGATTCTCCACATTGTAAGAGATTGGCTCTTTCCGTTAAACTCTCCGTTCAGTTGTATTTTTTCCCCACACTTGTCTTGCCTATAATGAACTAGTACTTAAAAAATAATCCATTCTATCCATTTTTACTGTTTCCCAACTTCAAATGTATAAGCCATGGAGAGTTAGTTCATCGCATTGTCTCCACCGTTGAAATGCCCCCCTTGGGATCTCATCCCCCACGGATTAACCGATTAAAATATGACAATATGTCAAGTTTGTTTTTGTAAATTATGGTCACCATTAGTGACAGCCAGTTATACACAGTTAACCAACAACATCAAGGCTTATCGACGGATGACACGATGCCATTATCCTCTATTCACAACCAATTTTTTCAATACACACACAACATTTATCACAAAAAATTAATTTAAACTAACAAAGGGAAAAAAACAGTCAGGAGCCCACCGACAATCTAGCATGTTAAAAAGTGATACATTAAAAAACAAGATTTTCAAGATTGAGTGCTCCCAATTGACAGAAAGAATATTACAGTGGCAAGACTTTCTATAGATGTGGTTAGAAGCCAAACCCCAAACAACAAAAGCGAGCTGAGTTAGGAGGAGCATGGCAAGAGCAATTAGAAAATTTCGGATAAGCAAGTTTCTCACAGGGTCTTGTTCCGTTCTCTCTCTTTTACAGGTTATTAGTTTGAATCACGACAACCCTCACTAATAATAATAATTAATCACCTACGGCTGTGGTCATGCACTGAAGCAGCACTTGACAATAACAAAAGGGAATACTTTACCTATATATTCCTTTGACATATGAAGGAGAAATTACAGCTACATGTACCAAGCCCTACTGTTCTTGCACTGACCCTTCTATGATGAAACTGCAGGAAAGATAAAACAATGGGAGGGCGAAAAAAAAGAAGGAAAAAAAAAATCCTAAATTTCCCTTTGACAATCAATCGCACGAGTCATATTACATCCACCTTCCTCCATCTATTATTGAGTTCTGGTTCTTCTCCTGGTGAAGGATGCCAAGAGACAAACCCTACTCGAGGTTTTAAGTTATATAAGCATCAATTGATAGGGCGTGCTTATGAACATATATCAGATAAATTAGAAGCTACTTCCATGGAGGTTGCGAGTGTTTGTAGCTGAACGGGTAGGTTTCCCACCCACTGTCTGGTTCCTTTCTTTTCCCACCAACCCCAGAACTTGAGGGCTGGTGAATGTTCCTCACTTGCTCCTCTAAAGCCCTGCTCTGACCAGGAAAGAAAAATTGTCTTGCAGCCAACGCGTCTCTATTTCCTCCCTCAATCATCAAGCCAGTGTTCAGGTCAAAGTTAGGACGTGAAGGCCCAACCCCATTTAAACCAAGTTGCGCACCGGGCATGTTCATCATGAATGGAGGCTGGGAGTAAGATGACAGGATAGTTGGGGAAGATCCCACCACCTGAGGCACAACTGGGGCTCCCCTCGAGTCCACCATGTAGGGAACTGTGCCACCTGAACCATACATTGCAGATGAAAAAGACAAAGGAGACACTGCTGTTAGCCCATTGTATCCAAATGCAGGCGAATGACTGTAGGATACAGTGGGGCCCATCCCTAAAACACCATCTCTTGACATTGTTAGATCCATTGCTGACTCCGTAGCTTTGCCATTTGAAGAAGGCCTAGTTTCTCTCCTACCAACTTCTACTTTGGTACCCAAGAGAGAGATCACTGGTGCATCCGGTTTTGTAACCCCACATGCATTTATAATATGCGAAGACTTACTGGGTCCTTGGTCCACCAAATCAGTCTGGAGGAATGGCCTGTCATTCAAATCAATGTTTCTAACAGAAGGCTGCATTGACGATGTTGATGATGAAGGTGATGGGCTCCAATGGCCAATTCTGCTACCTAAGAGCTGTCCCTCCATCCTCTGATCTGAAGGTTGAGCATCAACATCATCACCAACGCTGTTCAAATCCAATTCAATCCTCCTTGATCTCATAGGACTAAGTTCTGCTGAAGATTGACCAGAAGGAAGCCCAGATGATTCAGCAATTTGCTTTCCCAATCCATCTTCACTCTCAGCTACATTCAGATCAATATCAAGGCAATCCTGCCTTTGCTTGGAAATATCAGAGTTCCCACTAATGGAAATATTTTTCTCACTGTCAGAGTTTTTACGAGGTGATGCAGGACGAAAGGCACTGGTTGCAGCGGATCCTTTCCATCCAAGTGCCCCCTCAAACTGCAAAGGGGCCACAGGCAACCCAGGTGTTCCTGGAGGCTTTGAAGCAGATACAACAGGTATTGGTGTAGACATTACATTCGCAGAATTATCCATATCATCAGAACCAAATTCTTCATTGAGATCAAAATCACAAAGATTTTTCTCTGAATTCCCTCCACCAGGATCTAAAGTTGATTCAGTCACATGTGAGGACTCCACATCAGGAACGCATACTGTCTCAGCCCCAACTTCGTCTGAAATGTTAGCATGCCTCTCCTCCTTAGGACCTACCTCAGCAGAGTAACTTTGTCTGGATTGGACCTCCCTAGGTTCAACGCAAGTGGATGCATCCTCTTTTCCTACAGAATCTGAGCTATGTGATTGCCCAGCTCCTCCTTCTGAGAATTTCTCAGACGAGCTGCAGACCTCCCTTTCAACTTCTTGAGCAACTTGTCGAGCAACTTCTAGAGCATCAACTATGCCATAATCAAGTTCAATCTCAGAACTCTTCCTGTCAATCATATTAGGGCCTCTACGATGTTTTCGTGGTTTAATAGGAGCAGAACTATTTGTTTTTCCCCTGCCTTCATTACTGATGTGTCCTGTATCTTCCTTTATGGCACTGGCACATTCTGTTCTGGAGAAAGACATATCAAACACCTCAGGCTTTCCCAGCTTCCCACCATTTACCGATGATTCCTGCAACGCATTAGTACAACAGCCATCATCATCTTCTGCAGCCTTGGGAAGTTGTGGACTGCTAGACTTTAGTGCTCTAGTATCATCAACCCCACTCTTTCTATCTGATGCATGTGTCTTCATGCTACCGGCAGCAGTGGCATTATGACAGATTAAATCCTCATTGTTTTCAACATTATAATGTACAACAGGTTCATTCACAAATTCTGGAGCTTTTGCTTCACTAGCATCCATATGAACAGGTCCAGGCTCTGGTTTTTTTGACCCAGATGAAATCTCTGCAACTCCTAGTTTTTCTAGAGGACCATTGGAAGTCTGCTCCTGCTTCTCCGATTTGGTTGAATCATTTAAAGTCTTTGCATCTGATTTTCCATCAAAATTGCCTTGCTTTGGATGAGGAAAGCTATGGGACCCAGCTGAAAGGGTCTCACTTGCAGTGCTTGGAGGTGATTCTTCCTTTGTAGGAGCAGCTTCATCCTTTGTTGAAGTCAAGACATCAGCAAGATGGTCAGGTGATTTCTCTTTGATGTTTTCACCATCCACACTTTCAGAGGAATGAAGCTGACTAATAGAACTCTCTGTTTGTATACTAGCATTCCTTTCCAGCTGTAGACTGCTTGTGCTTTTCGATGGAGATTTCTCATCAGCAACAAGTCCTGCTGTACGGTCATTTTCATTATTGGCTTCATTCAGAGCAGATGGCTGACTTTCCTCCCTCACAATCTTCTCACTCTCATTATCAACTCTAACAAGCTCCTTATCATGAGAATCAGCTTCTCCATTTCCACCCACCTTCCAGCTGTCAAATAATAGTTTTGCTCCATCCTGAACCCTAGAGCTATGATGGCCAAGAAGATTTTTTACAGCAACCCAAATCCCTGATGACACTGACTTCTCACAGTCTAGATGCAACTTTTCAACTGCTCGTAACAGTGCAGTAATTGATTCTTCAATGAAACCTTCATTTGTGTCCCCAACATTTTGAGCATCCTGTAACCACCTATTAATGAACCAAAGCCCATCTGATTGAATAAAAAGATCAAGACAGTCTTTATTATCTGTCGCAGCAATAGTGCTTGCAACAGCAGCCCACTGCCTCATTGCATCACCAACATTCTTAACAACGCAATCTTTCTCCTTCTGCATTACAGAGACCAACTCTTGCACTCGAGAAGGTGCTGTGAGCCCATCTTTCATCTCAGTCAAGGTAAAGAAATCTTCGAGTGTCATTCTGCTTCACAAGACCATTGTCAAAGCATCAATGACATCAGTTTAAAGTGCCAAGACCCTTTCTTCCATTAAGAACCATTAGGGGATTTTGGGAACAAACTTTCCAAAGCACTGCAAAGATTGATAACAGAGTAAATAAGCATTTTGGTGAATCATATTCTGCACAGTTTAAATTTACATAGACAAACTCATTTGGGAAAGGGGAATTTCATACATATTCCAACGAAGAAATCAAAGCACACAAGATGTCAAATTCCTAGGTGACAATAACAATAAAAGTAAGAAAACAAACTGCAAATAAAGAACACACTTAATTGTTCAGTCCTCAAATCCAAAGATGCAAGCTAATCAGCTATGGTAGCATATCTGCCAGTTTCAGACAGCCAGATATAATTGAAAATTGAAAATACAGTTTTGCAAAGCTCAGGGAAAATAGCAAGTAATCTGACGCAATTATGCAAGAACCCTAGGTAATGTTTCATATAGACTATAGCTAAAATACTATAACACAGCATCAAGAAGACTTAACATTAAAGAACCTAGCCATACCTAATTGTCATCTCAATTTTAATCTGAAAGGAATACAATGGACAAGACACAACAGAAAGTTTTTCACATGTCATGTAGATTAAAAGCAAGAACATGAAAAAACAATGACTTATTCACGGGGGTCAACATTCAGAGACATGAAAAGAGATAGGAAAAACCGGTTCAACATCTGGTTTAAACTAATGATTCCTTCCCACAGCATGTATAAGACACCATACCGAGCCCAGCCCTTGATCTGAAGCATATGGCTACATTATTTGTGCCTTCAAAATCATATGGCTCCAACAAAAACAAAAACTAGGTTGTTTCCTATTAATTAACTTTGGGACAGTCAGAGACTAGCTAAGGTAAAATCATTGGCTTGGAGTCTCGGACCAACTAGCAACAGCTCTAAACCCCATATTGTCTACTCCTAGGTCTTGAACGAGAGGTCTCTACCAGGCCTAAGTCATCACCGATTTGATTGTCACCAACTGTAAAGAAATTGCAAGAGGGGACATTGAATTCTCTTAAGATATAAATCATTTATATGGTGAATTATGGTTAATCTATTGACTAAGTTAACTTGCATAGCCATGCATTCAATGAAAATATAACACATTAGCATGTTTGGACAGCTTTCACAACATATTGAGAAATGAGGAAAAAAGTTTGTTTTTTTTTCTGTTTATTTACCAAATATAACCCCAAAGCATGCGTACAAACTCAAGGAAAAAATATCAAACACACAAAATCAATCACAAAAGTCCTCAAACTACAGTTACGTATTTGAATATATAACAGGAAAACAAAATCTCAAAGTTAGGCATTTATAGGGCAGAAGATGACTCATTTCCAAATCTATATATACAAAATCAAAATCTAACATGGACAAAGAGCAATATCTTGGTTATAATATCATTTCCAATTCATTAAGAAATGCTAATTTACTTGATATGCCCTTAGCATTTTTTTTTTTTTTGGTTGGTTGTGATTTGTTGGGTACCGCATTATACACTTAAAGAGAACTTAGACACTAATATATGCCCAAAGCATACTTCAAAAGCTAATCATGGAAAAAGCTAAAAATAATACAAAGGCAATACCCCCTATTCTAATTGATATGGATCGACAGATAACATCAAGTTTGAGACTTCTAAACTCGCTCAATAAACATGAAAGAGCTATTTTAATTAGGCTAGTATGAAAGTCGCTCTATTACAGCATTTAATTGAAAGATAAATATTAAGCCAGTTTACATCATAAACAAACTGGTTTAAGACTTCATTGGTGCCAAAACAGTATTCATGAACTTCAAATTTGATTCATATTTAAAAGTATATCAATAGATTACCAACAGCTTAATGCTCTGCTGTAGTAACTTACTGTGAACACTCATCAGTGCAACATAATGCTCATACTTTCTGTTCTTTTCCAGCTACTACCACTATCATTCAGTTTTAACTCTCTTCAATCATTATCAAACTCCCAAAGCTATGTCAGCTAACTTTTGGCTCTTTCTCCAGCTCTACGAAACATAATCCAACAGAAAACTCACTTCAGTAACAGTAATACACACTATTGAATAAGTAAGAATGTCACAAATGCAAGGCAAGGCTTGACAATATATAATAAGCCAGCTTAACACTAAAATATTAATAAACCACAGACAAAGAAGATTGATTGTGACAGTTCACCTTTCTTTCAAATGTCCATTGAACTAGGATGATGATGATACTGAATTACTGATCAGTTATCACATAGAAATTCCGTTGATTAATTTGGTAATTCATGATCAACAGCATGAAACGAGGTTGATGATCAATGTGTTCAGTTTCACTAATATGTGTGCATATATCTTGGCAAGTCGAATCTAATCTGAATACGAGTCTGAAGGTAATTTACATGCATTTGGAAGGCATTAAATTGAGTCCACATAACATGAAAAACACAGTACATCTTTTCCTGTCAATCCATCAACACCTCTTATCCACAAAGAGATATAACATATCCGATCAAGCATGCAAATATAAGTCAAATCAATTTATTAGTATAAAAGGCTCTACATTTGGCAGGGTGCATAGTACAATCCACTTCATACTATAAAAATGCCTCCAATTTTCATAATAGACAATAATAACAACAAAGTTTGAACAAAAGGAAAGAAATTTCTAGTGCCTCATTAAGTGTATTCCATAGAGATGAATAAAAATAACTAAAATAACTCATTAGTTGCCTAATTCACATATCGCCACAGATATTTCCCCAAAATCCATCCAAAGAAGTGGCAGAAGAAAAATGTTACCAATTACATACAAAAAACAGTCTAGTAACATAGATGAAATTTGAAATTTTCAAATTTTAATTCTGTTGTGGGCGGAAGTATGAACTTTGAGATATTTTAAACAGACCAAGCCAACCTATCTGCTATTACTAACAAATTACAAGTAAAGGACACTCTTCTTGAGAGGAGACGAGAGGAAAAAGGAAAGTAAGCAAAAGTGAAAAAAAGCAGTAGAACTTTTTTTCTAATGGCCAATATCAATAGCAAGATTAACAGTCGCTTGAAGTGCTGGTACAATGTTTCAATTAAATTAAAAAAACAAGTTTTCAATCGCGATCGCTGAATAAATAGTACTTCACTGAGAAAACCAATTCAGAACTGAAACTATAACCCGCAAAAAATAACGTTATTAAATCAAAAAGGGAAAATTTATGAATAAAAATAAATCCAGTCGTATAGCATAATACTGTCACCTAATTTTCAACAAGCGTAGCAAGTGAAATAAAAAATGGTAGCAGCTATTGTCGTACACAACTAGAGAGAAACCCTAGAATTGTACGTTCTATTAAAGATGTGGAAACCCCTTAAAAATCAAAACTTCGTATCCTCGACAGGGATGTGTCAAATTGTGAAAGGAAACAGACTTAATGCGCAATTTGACGTAATTAAAATGCTGAGATATGTAATGAATAAGGTAGAATCTAGAAACCAAATCAAAAGGATAACAAGAGAAGTAAGGGGGAAATCAGCTAGAAACGAAAGCAGATAATTGTAACACCAGGTTCACCTTTGTCGATCAAATCGAAACCCTAGCTCTGACTCTAATCTAACAAAGAGAAGCTGCACCCAGTCTTCGTCGCCTGAATTCCAGAATATCCTTTCTTCGGAGTCAAATTTGGGTTTTCCCTGCCTCCAGCTCGGCACTCTCCTCTCTATTCCTGGGTTTTTTCACGACCTCGTCTTGTCCTCCGTGAATGCTTTTTAGTTTTAGGTTTTTTTTTTTATTCAGAGCAAAGAAGATGAGTATTTTTTTTCTTATTCGAAATATTTGTCGCTCATATAAGTAAAAAAAAAATTAATTAAAAATTTGCTGAATTTCCTAGCCCAATTGGCTCCTAGGTTAGGCATCATCACGTGCGAAGCCAGACGTTGTTGCTGACTTTTTTTTTTTTTTGAGGGCTTCTGACCAGATGGATCACGACAAATGTGGACAATCGGATCAACCCGGAATCGGGCTTGTTTCATGAACCGATAAAGAACCCGACTCCAATTGGAGCTCCATTACCCATTGCCATGTGTGGGGTCAGATATGCCCCGAAAAAGGGCCAATAATAACCACCCTTAAAAAAAGCAACCTTTAAATAAAGTTGGCAAAAAATTCATTATGGAATCACAATTAGAATGACGTTTTTTTATGTGAAAATCAGTGAGAATCTCTCGTTATAAGATGTTTTGCCTTCTGTTTGTAATATCTTTTCGATTTTACTTAAATATCTTTGGTTCTATTCATAAATAAATTGCATTTAATTGAAAAAGAGTCATTCTCACCACATATAAGTTGTGCCCAAGTCATTAAACAAATTTCATGTATATTTGGACAATACATTTTATAATAAAGTATTTTTCAATAATTTTTTCATCCATTAATACATTTTAATTTACAATTTATCGATGATCACTCAATTTAATGAATTGTCATTGTAATCAATTTTGAATAAGAGGTGAAACCGGTATAACTTTGACAGCATGATTAACTACTCTTTAAAAGTACTTCTAAAAATACTTTTATGTAAGTCGAGACAAAACTCATCTCAAATACTTATTTCGGATTGCGTAAAATCACCTTTCAAAAGTTATTCCTAAACATACCCTGGATTAACTTTTGAAAAATAGTTTTTGTTTCAGTTTGCGTACAAAATATTTTAGAGAATAGATTTTTAAAAAATCATGATTTCCATCTCAAACCATTGTTTTGAAAGTTAAAAGATATTTTGAATAATTTAAATATGTTTGTATGACTCACACAAAACCATAATTTTGAATCCATAAACTATTTTGCATTTTTTAGATATATTTATCTATCATTTTTTAAAATAATGGTTTTGGATCAAAACCATAATTTCAAACTGAAAGCCAAACAAAATAAATAAAGTGGACGCATGTATTTTTTTTTTTTTGTAAAATTATGCATTTGTAATTTGTACATGTTGAATGAGTGAAATTATTCATGAATAGATTACGAATGGACATGGATTTTGAAACTATTTACAGCACAGAATCTACTTTAAAGTGAGATAAAGTTCCTCCAATCTATATCATCATGTCATGAAATGATACGGAATAAAATCTCACTGTCTTCTTTGTTTCGTAGCTGTGCGTCTGGGGAGCTAAAGGCTATGGCCTAGAGTTATGGAGTGGGTTTCGATTTTTCAAAATTTCAGGTCTTTAATAATAAAGCTTCCTTGCTTCTCCCATTAACCTGCTTTTACGCTTTTCTTTACGTGATTTTATACTGTATCAGAAAAATACGGGAGGAAAGTTTTGTCTTATCAAGTTTAATAGTGTTTTTTTTAATTAACTCAGGTGTTTCTCAGACACCCTCTGAATTTGAATTAAATTATCTTTTTGTATTTTGTATAAGGAGTAAACTTAAAAAAAAAAAAAAGCAATTAATAATTCTTTGAGTGAATAGTATTATTCCAACTAGAGAGGGCATAAAAGATAAACATTTCTAAAAATATTAATTATCTCTTTAAGTATATGAACTAATTGAAGAGTTTATTTTAATCTTAAATGCAATTAATTATCTCTTCCAAACCACACTCAATGATCCCACGTAGATCTCAATGTAAAATTATCACAAATATGGATATTTTAGATAAATGATACCGTATTTGTTGACAAATATGTGAACTAGTCATATAAGTTCCAAATTTAAGATCAAGATTGGATGGGGTATTATTTCTTTGAACTCTATAATGAAAACATAGCTCCCTCCCAATCTTAATAATATAAGAGTTAAATAACTAATTTATTAAAATAAAAAACTTTATGTGTTAGATCTTTTATTTAATTCTTATATTTAAAATCTATCGGATGAATGTTTCTATGTAGGGTGTAGGTGAGAGGAGGAGCCGCATTCCCTTTTAGAAAAGAACAAGCACTAAACAAGGCGCAAGTGTTTGTGACACACCTGCTTGTTCTTTCCATTCAACTTTTATTGGCCCATTGAAGAATGGGGCGAAGGACAGTTCCTCTGCTTCAAGATGGAGCTTGTGCCTCACTCTTTTTGAGGTGCCACTGTACCATCCCAATTCCCATTCATCAGGCAGCTCAATAATTAACACCCCACATACGGCCTGGTGGGTCTCATCCCTCCAAATGTTGCTGAACCATGGAAATGAAAGACCTGTACTTCTGTGCTCAAATTTCTAACAATACATGGTTTGGGCACACACCTTTACACGCACGCACACAGACAACATTTTCCTTCCTGTGATTCATCCCCCAGCAAAAGTTCTTCTGTAAAACTCTCGTTCATCGTCATGTCATGCCCCACAAAAATGGGTACTACCTACCTTTTCGTTTTTAACATAAATCTCGATTGGCTTTTCTCTTGTAAGATTAACGAAGTTAATTAACTTATATGTTTACTATTCTCTTTTAAACTAATTTGTTTAATTTATAAATTGATATGTAATCTAATAGTAAATATATGTTATAATTGAGAAATTTACTTTACTTTTTTTAATAACTCAAAAATTCAACTAACTTTTACATTAAGAACCGAAGGGAGGTAGGATACTACTGCACATATTAAATCTTGTTGTGTTATGTAAAAATTTTTTGTATGACATTTTTTTTTTGTATATGTAGGAGTCAAGTTTTTAAAACTGTGTTAAATTCTAACCAGTTCTTATTGAAACATCTTATTAGACCTGGCAAGTACATAAACAAGATATTCTTCTGTGGACGAACTAGTGTCGATGAATAGTTAAACTGATTGCCATTGGTTTGCTGTGTGTACTACATCTCTTTTGAAGCCATCAAGTCTATATAAACTGGACGGGAGGTGGTATAAAATTTAAGTGATAAAAGGATACGACGGTGTTATATTATTACCAAAACAAGCCCCTTTACCGGCTGTAGTATATATTTATGATAGGAGGGAGTTTAAGCTGATATGAAGCATATATTATATAGTAATGATTTACCGTTCTTTATTTTTTCCCTCCGAGTGAGAG
>QFDD01007636.1:0-12971 GCA_006871305.1 Vachellia collinsii
GTGATGACCCAGTGAGGCGTGGGAGTGAGGGGGTGATCCCATGGGGCTGAGCACAGGGGTGGAGTGAAAGGATGTCGCCGTCTTCTCCCCATCGTGGGAGTCCCTGGAAGGACTCTGCACGTAGTATACCGGCCGCCGAGGAGATCTAGTCGGAGACGAAGCGGCGAGGCTGGTCACTTCAGAATCCGTCTTGGCGTGCATTCTGATATCTCTCTCCAAGCTCCAGGTCACAAGAAGTTTCTTTTCTGAGCCTGTTTTCAGATCATCTGCAGAATGGAGAATAAGGGGGCCTCATTGTGAGCTGGCCTTTTATGAAGAGGTGGTTTTGACGGGAAAGTTTAGGAAAATGCACCAGTGGGGTAATCCAATTGTTTAAAACATCTTTATAAATAATTTACTAAACTACCAAGAAAATATATAATTAAAAAAGAGTTGATAAACATCCATCAAAATTCATAAAGTTGTAAAATATGATCTGTAGTGTTGATGTTTTTATGACTTATGAAATTCTATATTATGTCATTATATTATTTAACCTTTTAAATTAAAGGGTATTAAACATGCGTTTTTTATAACCCACAATTATACTATTAAGTTGCTTAATATTTTTGTAACTTATTAAGTCTGTGATTAATGCCTTCAGCCCTATAAATCGGAAAAATGTATTAAGCATTTGCACATCCAAGTAAATAAGAAAATGCAATTTTCCCTCCCAATTTCTTCTTCTACTCTCAAACTCTTTCATTTTATAACACAAAATCCTTTTTAACTCTTAAAACTATAATTTTGTATGAGATTCTTCAAAATAGCTTTTAACACTAAAAACTATTATTTGGGGGTGGAAATTATGGTTTTCCAAAAAAATATTCTTTCTAACTTTTTAAAATTATTCTCTAAAATCTATTCTTTAAAATATTTTTACGTAAATCAAGATAGAAGTTATTTTTTAAAAACTAATCTAAATACAATGTTAGCATTGGAAGCTATTTCTTCAATTTAATTTATGGTTTATAAAATAAGTATTTATAAGATGACTATGTGAACTTGTTCCAACAAACAAACAAGCCACTTCACTAAACCACCGAGGAAATAACGGGAGCCGCTTCACATGGGAGTGAGGCCTAAGACAAAAGCGCATATGTAAGCTCGATGAAATAAAGAAGCCCTAATCTTATTATGATTGACCCGACAGCCACATTCCAGTTGTCACTCAAAGCGAATCTACCAATGGTACTGGCACCGTTGGGTGATGATATCACAACTTGCTGGATAATTAAATATTATGATTTTAAGTAATGTGAGATAAATATATAAACAAAATTTTATCTCAATTTACATAAAAATGTTTTTATAATTAATTTTAAATATTTGATAAAAACCTTCTTAAACATCATAATATTTATAGGGCATAATTTTGTTCAAAACACATAAAATGTAAGCATCACTTATCATTTTTAAAAGAAATTTGAAACATAATTTACTATGTTTTATTAGATCCAACCCCAAATCCTTTTGTTATTATTTTATAAATTGTCAACAACCAATATATATTGTGATTGTCTCACTCGTTTAACATTACAAAAATGTTAGTTGTTGCTTTCTTTATCAATCTTTTTTTAAAAAAAGATGTAGTTATTGTACGATTTTGAAATTATACTAATCTTTGTATGATCTTTGAATCGTGCATGCTGACTAAAATTGCTGAGTAAGGTATTTTTCTTTCGCTGTGATTTTGTATAAATGAATTTAAAATTAAAAACAAATCGCTCTTAAACTTTTCTCTTGTTTTCCCCTTTTTAAATAAAAGAGCTTAGATCTAGAATTTCCGAGATTAACAAGGATTAAAGCTCCTCGCTTAGAAAATAAATGTAAATGTAAATAATACAGGGGGTGTATTAAAAATTATAAAATTCCAGAATGGGTGGAGACTATAATTCTCTACTCGCATTATCTATGCTCATCCTTGGAGGGATTATTAGCCCAATTGCTGTAAGTTCTAAGCACAAAATTGTAATTCACAGAGAAGTATGTCGGTGCCCTTGTGATCAACACTGGCGTTAGGAAAGGAGGATAGAAATAATTGATTAAATAAAGTTTGCTGCCAAAATAAGATATCACTTACCCAACAAAAAAAGGTATGATTATCGTGTTTATGCCTGCTAATATAATAATAACAACAACAACAACAACAATAATAATATAATTGATACTCATTTAGGTAGTTTTCGACCTTCTCGGAGTTTATGTGATCTTGGTCAAAATTGCAGCGTTTAGGAGGATTAAATATGTTCCCAACCATTTCCTTGTCCAACGAAACCGAACCCAATGAATTTACCATTCACCACCATGTTCGGTATCCTTTTGATTTTGGTCAGGTGTTTCCGTATTGGTGATAATTTCTTGCCCTTCCTGTGCTTCACAGAAGGCAGTGAGGTTGTCTCCTAGCTCTGTATCAGCAACAAGAGCTCGACATGACTTAGCTCAAACTTGTATAAACCGAACGTAAATAATCAAAGACTGAAACAACATCTTAATTATGAGACTCCTCAATATATTTTCCATAAACGCACCACACAGCGACCTCATTCTTCATTAATTGATTGATACAGCAATGCCTGATTAATCAACTGCACCTATGAAACCAGATAAGTAAGTTATTTTTTTATTGGCTGAAACTAACGACGTTCTCTTCTGGTGATTGGCGTACTTTCATTATACACACACTGTCGGTTGCTCAGTTTCTCTCCCAAATACCCCTCCTATATCCTATAATATCTGATATAATATTATACTATCATATACATGTTTACGGAGAAGATACCCACGAATAACAGAATATTATATAGTGAGATAATTAACTCAGTATACCACCGTGGGACTGAGACCAATGGTATCTAAAACGGAAAAGAGGAACCATTTGGCCCGCAGAATATCAAGAGTGAATGAACGAAGAATATCCATACGGCCACGCTTTAACCGAAAAATACATGGATTGGATTCCTTTCTTCCTCTGCACCACATGGACCAGTAAAGTTCCAGCCTAATGCAACTTCTCCCGTCTCTAGTGTTCGTTCTTAATTATCATTCAATTGTCCCTTTGTTCCGAATGATTAACATGTCACGCTTCTAGATATAATTCACTCACCTATGATCCCTTCAATAACATCAATATTGTAGAGCCCTATCCAACACTGCATGCTTTACAAATTACAGTTAACCATCATATCCCCTAAATAATAACAAGTGGTAAATCATTATTATAGAAGCGAAGAATGCATAACTATGTTGACCTCCTGATTAATGAGAGGCATTATTAACCAGCTCTAGCTGCTTATACAGTAGTTACTACAATCGGACTTCGAACCACGTGTTTCAGATCCGTCCAAGCAAGATACCCAAAAGATACATTATCCTTGATCATTTTTGGTCCTTCTATTCTCAACTTGTAGCTTAGCTTCTCGTTCTTCTCCTTGAACACCAACCTATCGGGTATGACGTAGACCCGAAACCCTTTCACGGGTGTAATGCTTGCCTTGTACGTTGTTTGTCCCTCTCCAACGTTGGTTACCGCTCTCCTAAATTCTCTCACCGTTTTGGACTCGTCACGGGTAGAAGACGAGGAGACCCCACTGTCAAAGAAAGCAATGAAGGAGGGATAATTAAGGTCCAAGGAGGGCTTGGAGCAATTGTTGGAAGAGGATCTAGTGATAATGGAAATGTTCTTTTGGGTGAAATTTAGTGCACAAAGAAGATTCACGTAGTCCTCAGTCCCTGCATCGTAAACAAGTCCAGGGTCAAGGGCTCTATTAGGGTTAATATGACCAGCTCCCAAGGCCAAAGGAGAAGCTGATTTGTAATCATCCCCAATGTCTTTGATGAGTCCGAGGGTGTTGTCTTGCATGTCGGATGTAGTCATTATGGCAGACCGAATGGCGGCGGGACTCCAATCAGGGTGTGCTTCCTTCAAAAGAGCAGCTACTCCGGCGACATGTGGACAAGACATGGATGTCCCAGACAGCAAATTGAAGTCACTGAATAAATTCCCGGAGTCCAACTCAGTTGCCGGAACTTTTTGGGGCCATGCAGCTAAGATTAATGTTCCAGGAGCCATAACATCAGGCTTTAACACGAATGGGCAGCTTTGTGAAGGTCCTCTAGAACTGTAGCTATCCACACTTGGTGCTGGTTTGGTCCCGAAGACTGTCATATTCAAAGCAATGCTTACCTTTGGACTTGAGTTCTTCATTATGTAATCTTTGACGATTTCTCCTTTCTCTGGATTTATAAAGATGGACGGGAACCTGGTCTGAAAATAAAATGTTATGTCAGGGCTATCTGATATGAACACGGCCCCAAAAACTTTTGCTCTGTCAAGCTTGTCCACTTGATCGCCGAGGTTTCCGTTCTTCTCTTCACACACTACAACCTTGTTCCTAACATGTATCAATTTCTTCAAACTGTCACAGATGCCCATGAAGACCATAGGAAGTTTCTGGCTTGCGGAGAAGTTTCCAGGATAGAGAGACAAGCCATGGAGTCGAACTCCATTAGTATTGCAGAGTGTTAGGGTCCCGTGAAATTCACGATCCAAGGTACCAGCGGCAACAGTTATAACCCACGGTGTTCCGTTGTGCAAAGTTTCAAGAGATGGCCCATTGTTCCCTGCTGACGTGGACACAAATATGCCTCTCTCTATAGCTGCAAAAGTTGCTATAGCAATAGGGTCTTCGTACAAAGAGACCCCATCAAACCCCAGCGATAATGAAATAACATCCACACCATCTGTTATAGCACCATCAATTGCAGCTATTACATCAGACGCGTAGGCCCCAAATTCCCAAAGAGCCTTATACATAGCCACTCGAGCCTTTGGAGCCATGCCCGTTGCTGATCCAGAAGCGTACCCGAAGTAAGACGCACCCCCAACATGACTTCCTGCTGCGGTGGTTGACGTGTGTGTCCCGTGACCGTCCATGTCACGGGTCGAATTCACGGCTATGGTGATGTTTCGGTTCTCGGCGAGCAATCCTTTGTTGAAGAATCGAGCTCCGATGAGTTTCTTGTTGCACAATGATGAATTGAATTGGGTGCCACTTTCACATCGTCCTTTCCATCGAGAAGGGATCTCAGACATCCCTTGGTCTCGAAAACTTTCGCTTTCTGGCCAAATCCCAGTGTCCACCAACCCAATGATAATGTCACTGCCATAGCCTGAGGCCGGCCATGCTCCTACTTTGGGATTGAGACCAAGGAACTGGGGCGAGTGGGTTGTGTCAGGTTTGACAGGCAAATCACGGAATGATGAAATATAGCCTGGGGAATTCTTAAGAGCTTCAAGCTCGGAAGGGGTTATGTGTGCACTGAAACCATTCATGACGTTCGTGTAGCTATAGATAAGCTTAGAAGGGGAAGAGTCAAAGTTAGAAGTAACTGGAGGGTTGTTCAGTGCAGAGGCAAGGGTGAATAAGTACCAGGTGTTTTGAGTGGAGAAGGCTTTAGGCATGGCTGATACGTCCATGTGGATGATGTAGTTGTAAGACTGATCAGCCAAGGTGAGGATTGCAAAGGAGGATAACCACAAACACACACATATGTGAGTAGCCATTGCTGGTGCTAATTTTGAAGTTGGATGGTAATTGTTTTACGGCATGAAACTTAGAGACTTATATAGGGAAGTGAGGGGTATGGTTAGACTCATGATTCCCCACTTACGTCACAATGTATGGTCCAAGTTGTCCTAATGGCATATTCCCGGTGGACCGCGTATACATTATCAACAAGCCACGCCCATATGTGCTGTGGACCTGTTTTCTTCTTTCCTTTTACTTTGTGCTTTTAGGATCATCTGATTGATAGTACTTATGCATTCAGAACTTAACTGATTATAATTAGTAGTGAGTAATTCATGCGTTTGATGCTATTGAAGCAGAAAAGAGTTGGAGAGGTGATAAGCAGAGGACGGAGCAGAAGAAGCGCAAGGACCAAAAGTGAATGAGATAGATGAAGAAAGTTTTTTTTTTTTTTTTGTGGGGGGGGGTTGTTGTTTGTAATTACAATACTCTCAATGTTATGCGAAGGAAGAGAGGTGAATGGTGGTGTGTGCCCACAATGGCAACTGTGCAAGGGACCTGAAAGTTAAGTCTGTTGGTTGGTGGGGCGTAGAATAATACATGTCGGTGAATACGTGGAGGTGAGATGTGAAGTGATTACAAATTAGTGAACTGCGTCGATGATTTTTTTTGTTTTTTTTTTTTAAGGATCACATGTGTCGTGATGCAAAGTTATAGTAAGTTCCAAGGCCTCACAGCACAACTCTAATAATTTATGTAATCCCTATTATTTCTTTTGTTTCCTGTAAATGTAAGGCACTTGTAATGGAATCGGGGGATTGCTTTGTTCCAGAGCCACTCATTTTTGCAGGCATATCGCCCATTTCTTTTAGATTATATTTTGCATGTTCTAAGATAATTGGTCCAAATCTCAGATGCAGACAAGGGCCAGATGAAAAATTGAAAAGTAAGCATCTTCGACGCAAACCATGCCACTATACACACGCGTTAAGTTGCCAAGTGATCAACTGATCTGCGAATTTAAATGAAGCACAACCCAAACTGTGAGGTAAATTTTGGAGAACTGTACTTGCAAATCACAACTTCCATGTACTAAACCCAATTAATCAATTTGAGAAGATTAAGTAAACTAAATAAATTCTTTAGTAATATTATTATATAATCTTACTAAAATGCTTAGGTGTACCAAAACTCAATTTGACAACACAGAATTAATATTAAACACCAAAACTCTAGGTAACAAGGAGAAATATAGGCCATATGATGCTCATAAGAAATGCCAAGTAACAACGTGCGCAAAATCAAACAAACAAACACCGAGGATGCTCTGAATCCTCAAGATACGTTAATAAGCTCGGCAATTATGGCATACATAAAAGTTTGTAGCATTGTAAATATCGAGAAATTCATCCTTGTTGGACCAAACGTAGAAAGAGGCTTTGTAGTTGGTAAATATTTCTATTTCAGACATTTAAAAATAACTGACGTTCCTAATACACATGTGCTTTGCTTTGTCCTCACGTTACTGGACCATTTATTATATATCAACAACGCAAAATTTCAAAGGAATTTCAAGCCGGTCCCAAGAAACTTCCTCTGATTCATACTTTTGGCTCCAAAGGAAGTTCTAGGATATCAACAACATCGACAACAAAACATTATCCTACAGTTACATAGCACTAGTGAAGTTCTTGGAAATCATACACCAACCATAAGGCTAAGCAAGGAGAAGAACTTAATACTTACAAAATACAACATCAAGAAAGTTTATGAAATAATACATCCATGGTTTTCTTTTATGCTTAAGAGGCAATACCTTTCAAGTGATACGATATGTTTCTTGAGCCCACAAGAATAAGACAACATAATGCATAATTTATAGCATGTAACTTTCCTTCACCTTCAGAAAACCTTCTGCCAAGAAATTTTGGTAATGCTAGTGCAGGTCTAGAGAATGACAGTTTGGTATAGGAATTAGGCAATGCAGAGATGGACCTTCATCCATCTACATAAACTGAGAAGTAGATCAATATGTCATAGCATTTAGAAAACATCCTTTTAGTTAAAAATGACATAGCAAGAACCCATAAACTCTACAGGACTTGTACTTCAAAAAAAAAACAAAAAGATATTAGACCGGGGGGGGGGGTTTGCAGAAAACTTCCATCAAAACCATAAACACGTAAACAATAAAGAAATAAGGACCTGTGCTAGCCGAAATAACCAAAATTACTTCCTAAATACGAGATGCCAAAGGTCTTGAATATCCAGGTGTCAACCGACCAAAATGCATCACACCCAAACATGAGCCCATTGAGTCCTCACTTTCCCGCAACTGATTGAAATCCAAGATATAAGCTCTGGGACAGTGGAGAAGAATGGGCAGAAGTCGAGCAAAGTTTACGCAAGGGAAGAAAAAGAAATTTCTGAGGCGAATTTGAAATGGATCATTATATGTGTGTTGACGAAAGTAATGGATCAAGATAGATAAGCAACGTTAAAGAGTCAGGCAGTTCTGAATATAATTTAGACATTCGGCTTGCTGCTTTCAATTAAACAGCATCCAGTAGCTTCTTGTACTACATTGACTAACAATAACATTACATGTACAGGTAAAAGCAGACAGTGCTTAAAGCATCCCTAGTAACGCTGGTGTCCTTAAATTCCTTGCTTTATCCACAAAGACCTATTTAGGGTGGGAACTACTTTCATACACACTACTGTCAGCGGATTCGCTTACCCGCTTTTCCATCAACCTATCTCTTGTGTTATCCTGATGGGACCGTCCATATTCCCTTCCAGCTCTACGGTCCTGTAATAGATTCCAAAATCAAAATTATTACTATATGCTCCGAATATCACAGATGGTATGGCTTCAAGAAAGTTGAATATTTAATATAATTCCAGCAAAGAAAAAAAATCAAAGCAGCAACTAAATGAAAATGGAGAATACTGATCCCTCTCCAACAGTTTGCAGACATGATTTATAAAGTTATATAAATTAAGGAAAATAGTACCAAAAGATTCGCGATATCCCAAAATTTCTAGGCAAACTCACATCTCGAAATGGGAACTCATCAGCTTCGAGCATATGTATGACATGTCCCATCTTTGGCCTTTTCTGGACATTTGGATCTACACACCGTAAAGCTACTAACAAGGCACGCTTCAGTGCTCTAGAAGAAGGTTTCTCAGGCAGCCTAGGATCCAACACACCTTCTGCATTCCGGTTTGTAACCATTGTCTTCAACCACTCAACCAGGTTCACCTGCAAAGTTGACTTGCCAATTATCATCAGAAAGAGCACGTTTGGTGAAGAACATTGAAAAAAAGAGTCCTAATAGTATGGGTTGATACCTCTCCAGGAGGACGGCTATAATCAACCGGGTTTCTACCAGAAATTATCTCCATAAGAAGAACCCCAAAACTATACACATCGCTTCTTTCATTCAACATGCCAGTGCTTGCATATTCTGGCGCCACATATCTGTGAAACAGAACAGGTCATCCTGCTGTTAGGCCTGGATCACTTTAATAAATTAGAAAGTGGCTACATCGTTTCAAAGAGGAAAAGTTCAACCAACCCAAATGTTCCCATCACGCGAGTTGTCACATAACTCCTTTCGGATCCCAAAAGTTTTGCAAGCCCAAAATCAGAAACTTTTGGATTCCATCGCTTATCAAGCAATATATTGCTCGACTTGATATCACGATGAACAACCTTCGGCTCTAGCCCCTCATGAAGGTATGTCAACCTAAAATCAATAAGGTATTCAGCTTTTGCCATGAAAAAAGGAGTGACCTAAAACAAAGAGGAATGAACTCGAAGGAAATAAGTGGATCTTGCATTTACTACCCTATAAATATGAGGATTTACCCCTTTGCAGTTCCAAGTATTATATTCATTCGGATATCCCAAGTCAGGGGGCTAGAAGGGCTGCTATCTCCATGTAGCCACTGTTCCAGATTTCCATTGTCCACATACTCATAAACAAGCATCCTGCAATGCATAACACTTCATACTAAAACGGTTCAAGAAGTTCAGACGGTCACAGCGGAGCCGTATCATAAGATGAAGAATAAAAGCATTGAATATTTTATCATGAATGAACATCGAAATACCTATGGGCTCCTTCAACACAATATCCAAGCAATCTCACCAAATTTTTATGCCGAACGCGTCCAATTGCTTGAACTTCTACCTTGAATTCCCTCTCAGCTTGACCCCTGTAGGCAGAAAACCGACTGTCTTAACCTTCTTCTATGTTATGCTAACTACAATTCATAATTGAACTCATGAGTCCATATCACATTAAATACGTAATAACAGTTATAACTTCATTAGGAGTTTAGAAAAATTCGTGTAGGTTAGATTCAAAGAGACAGTTAAGATCATGCAACTCATACTTATTGTTGAGCAAATTTTTAACAGCAACATTGGTGTTATCTTGCAACACCCCTCGGTAAACAATTCCGTAGCCACCTTCACCTATGACATTCTCATCGGCGAAAAAATTGGTGGAGACCTCAAGCTCTCGAAGAGTATACCAATGCCCCCAACCCAAATGAGAAACTTCCGGCACAGCCATGGAGGGTTGCTCACCGGACCGAACCTCCCCGCTGCCATGCGATGAACCTCCACCCCTCTCAGGATACGAAATCCGGTGGCCCTTTCCAATTTCAATGTGAATTTTGTGGGGCCCTGTTCCAGGGCTTTCGTCCTCCTGCTGAAGAAGAATGGCTTGGGCCCTTTCTAGAGCCTCGGACTGTGAGTCCGGCATAGGGTCGGGGTTGGGCGCAAGATTTGGCTTGTTTGGTTCACGAGAATGGTCAATCCGGATTTCCTGAATCTCCTTGGACACATTTGGTATGTTCATAGTGGATTTCTGACAAGACTTGAGCTTGGAAGCATTATTGCGTTTTGCAGCGAACCAGAGTGATATGATAAATAGTAAAATGACAATGGCTGCTCCGACGCATAAGCCCAGCACTACCCACAAGCGTAACCCAAAGATTGAGGTGTGCTTCGAGAGCTGATCGTTCAGAAACGCGCAGCTCGTCATCGTTCTCTTTTTCTCCCGTCCCCAGGTTATGAAAGAAGTAGTAGGAGGAGGAGCATGAGAGAGTAACCACCCGCAAGAACACAGTCGTGGGTGTGTAGCGATGAATAAGGTGAAACAGCACAGTGGCAGGGGACCGATGACTGTGGGTTTTCGGTCTCTTTCCTACAACAAAGAAGGTGTACCTCTTGTTGCTTTTGGCATTTGACCTTGGAGACTGTGAGCAGGTTGAATTTGATTCGTATGTAATCAGTAGCATATTTTGAGGATTGAACAAGGGTGGCTAAAGGTCCAATTCTTCCAAGTGATGTTTTTGTCATATTAAAGTTTTGTTATAAATATGTTGCGCGGTCTTCGTCGGCAGTTAAAAAATAATCAAGGTGCAGAGATTAAGGCAGAGAGAAAGGTCAAATCCTGGATACGGCAGCATCTTCATTTGGAACATCAGATGTAGACATTTGGATTATTGTTAGTGTTAAATAAAAACTAGAACCATTAGTCATCTCTCTTCCTCGACCCTACGCGGAGAATTCCTGCCGCTTATAGCTTGCTCCTTTACTTATGTAAGGCTTACTACTTTTTCTTACCCAGAGCCGCCTTCACTAATCGGATCCGGGAATATAATTAATTTTTTATTGATGCTAAATTGCTAATTCCCTTTAAATATAAGAATGAACTAGAGTAATCAGTACTGAGATGGGGGGGGGCAGTATTTAGGGCATGGGGTTGTGGCCTGTGGGTTTTGGGCTGACACAATGGATAATGAATAAATATGTGAGATGATTCGTATTTTAATTGACGTGAATTCGCTTTTCTAACACCCACTCAAATGGGTTTGGAATCCTAAGAAGGTGGATTTGCTTACCGCAATTAACTCCGAGAGCCCATGGTCAGCTTCATATTATGAACTCAATCCATCCTAAAAATATCTTGTGAAATAAAAGATTTTTAATGCGTGGTGTGTTAATTATGGCCCATAACTCTTATGTCTAGAATTAACTAATAAACTTTTGGTTGAGATGGTAAATGATCTCATTTCATAAAAGAAAAATATAAATTCAAATGTTAGAAAGTATACTTGTCAAGAGACCTTTAATGTTAACACTCACAACCCCCGACAAAAGTTAATTATAAATCCACAATAACCTAGGACACTTTGAGCAGTTATGTTCAGAGAAGTAACCTCATGTTATTACTCTTATTTTTAGGGCTTGTTTATCAATCAATTCTTAAAAGCAATTTTACGTAAATCGAGACAAAACTCTCTCACATAATTACCTCAAATTCTGTGAAATCAAGGCTTGAAATCTAGATTTTATTACTTCCTAAATAAACCCTTAATATGCAGGCCCTAACAGGTTTGGTGTGGTTTCTGGGCATGGATGGGATGGGATAAAAGTAATGATGGAGTGGGGATGAGATGAAGCCATGGGTCGGGGGAAGCATAAATGTGCGTGTATGTCATGTTTGAAGATTTCTTTCAAGACAACCTGTCAACCTTCTTCCTTCTTGTCATTCTCTCTCTGCAACGTTGAAGCTAACAAGATGAATAATCATCACCACCTTCCCTCATCCTTATAATCATTGCTCCCCTCTCTCTCTCTCTCTCTCTCTCTCTCTGTATATACATATATATATACATTCATTTTCTTCATTTCATTCAAGTAAATTATTCACATCTGCTTTCCCTCATGAATAATAATGCTTTCCTTGGAGAGCAGAGATCGACTACTATAAAGCAAATAATGAGAATCCCGAGTAAACACACACACACACACACACACACAACCCTCTTTCAGTCTTACTGAGGAAGCTGAACTTAAATCACAATCACTCTGTATAACTGAATAAAGCAATAAAATGACCCACAGGCAGCAGGATCGAGCAGCACAGCAAACCTCAATTTCTCACTTGCACCGACACCAAGTTTCAAAGTGCGTCCGCTAATGAGTTAGAATTAAGCCTATAAGGATACAGTAACTCATGGACTGATTAAAAGATTAATTAAAGATATATAACATTGAGACCAATTTTTTTGGCTATTTTGATATACCTACAAATCTTACACATACCGAATTCACTGATTATTAGACATTTGGTTGTTTGGTGCTGCTGAACACAACGGCAACTGATGCTCTGTTACTCAATCCTTCTTCTTACCCTTTCCATTTTAATATTATTGGCCTGCAAATTAGGAAAACTTTAAGCATGTATATCCCACCACACATGTTAAATAATTAAACAAATCTCGTGCACCGTGAAAAGCAATTATTTGCGCTGGATGTTTTAATAATCCACGTTGAAACAGACAGACAAATGAAAATGACCATGAAAGAGAAGT
>QFDD01007637.1:0-11457 GCA_006871305.1 Vachellia collinsii
ATGAGTTATGTACAGAACTTAAACCCATTTAAAAATAACTAGATTACAGAAGAATAAAAAATGATTATTCATATCATCCTATATAAAATAACGTCATGGAAGACAATGATAATGCAAAACAAGCAAGAAAATTATATCACAGTTCAGACTCTCAAATCAAAATGGTCTGAAGCAAGGTTTGTTTAAGCTAATGAGTTAAAAACATCATAAACAATAAACACGTAACCCAACGAGCTGTAATTTCGTTTGACATATTCACCTAGCAACACAGACAAAAACACACACACACACACACACACACAGATGAGAGGGGTTTATGTTTTCACAGTTTTAGCTACTTCTCTAACAAAGACGACCAAAAAAGTACACATTGAGGGCGAAAATGCATATCCGACATTCTGTTTCATTCCCTCGAAATTCTTTCCCCTGCATAAAGAAAGAACATTCAGGTGGGTCTATGACTTACTGACGGTGGAAACCCTAGCTCTGAATATGGTTTATGCCTGTCCTGCATAATCAATGGCAGTTCAGTTCAGTGCCGCCTCACCCCATTCTAGCCCTCGAGAAGCAAACGACTATCGGAAGACAAGCGACATGAATTTGAAGGAATGACTGATAGGTAAACGGCATTAATAGTTGGAACGGCACAGAGCCAATGATTGAGCAGGCCAAGGGCCCAGCCCACTCCTTCGTTAGCGGATTCTGGGCTAAAACAAATTTAGACCACTGAATAATTTGCCAGTCATACGAGGCATTGAGCATCATTGTTATCTATATTTTATTTATTTATTTCTTATGAATTTGAACCAAGTCGTACCTTACATTTTAGTGAAAAAATAATTATTTTTCAAATAATTAACAGAATTTAAAATAAATCTATTATTTCTTTAATGTTGTTTTTAGAGTTCTGTGCTACCAAAAATTAAGTTTAGTACAAAAGCACAAGAAATTATTTTAGGCTTGGTTGTAAAAGACAAGAAGACTAACTTTTTCATCATTATAACAATACATTAGAAAATTAGATATTTCTCTAATCATTAAGCTTTTTATTGAAGTTTAATTGTTTTTTCCATCACATGTGTGGACCTTGGAGGGAAAAGAAGAAAAAGGGGAAAAGAACAGAATGAAGAGGGGGAAAAAATATCTTAACGAGGGCATTGTAATCAATCAGTTATTTTTTGTCCTTTAAAATAACGATGACCTTTACAATAAAACATAAAGTATTCACTCATAAAAGTTGTTTGATCAGATAATTCCAAACGGCTTTACTAGACAACCACCCATAATCTGCTCCCACTTGCACTAAAATTTTCTCCAGATGCATCAAGGGCGTTCCCATACCATCCTTTTTGAGGGTCCCACTGTCCACTAAATTTAAAAAGAAAAAAAAAGATGAAAAACAGAGAAAAAGGAGGCCGCACCACAAAATTTGGTCATTTACCACCAAGTACTGTATACCAACCCCACCAGCACCGATATTTCAGATAACAAGGCAATATCAATGAACTGGGTCTCTGAGATTCTGTGATCTTGAAAATGAGTACAACATGATTGGGCCTCCGGGCTTACTCATTTGGAATGGCTATCACTACTTGACAAAACTTGAAAACAGTGGACACCCCCACTCGCTCCATCCTCTCCTCTCCCATCCAACAATGAGAAGTTTGGAAGTGGAAAAGAACAAGCCTTTTAAATACGCGTGCGGAATCTAGGAATGGGTGTTTGGTTCGGGCTTGGTGAGCGTGGAAGCATCTGAGTGGGAGGTACGAAAAATGGCTGAGGCTAGAGATATTGGCATGATGCAAAGTGCCTTGGACTGAAGGAGTTGCATGGCAGCTCCAACATCCTCTTCCATCAGTTTTGCAACCTCTTGTTCTGTGCCATCATTCGACCACTTCTCCCAGGCTGCTTGATTCCCCCCGCCGTCAACGCCCTCACTCTGCACCACACAATCAAATAATGCCCTATGTAACCTAATGCACATACAGCAGTTTGAGACAGCACAATCCACTTCCAAGTTTGTTTCCAGACATATATGTACTACCATATGCACAATTGCATTCGTGCTGATACAGGTGGTCTGCCGGGTCACAGATATTTGCAAGTATGGTTCTTGACAAAATCATAAACAACAAATAGAATGACGAAGTAAAAAAAAAGGGTAACAGTTGAAGTGGAAGCTCGTCAGATTTACCGCCTCCACTGCAGACAGAGGAACATCCGCTACAAGCTGAGCTACGGCACCAGCTCCACCCAGTCTACTCATGCTGAGCACCTGTGTGGATATATTTATATATATAAATATGAATGATCAAGGTCAAGTCGCATTCAAGAAGCGACACGGATTAAAAAAGAAAAGAGGACTCTCATCTACCAATACGCAACTGTTTTACGATGAAGACCTTGCCGCGGGTCTGTGATACACCGCACGACGTCAATTCAGGAATAACATTTTAACTACTTGAGATAAAGTGAATTCAAAGGCCAGGCCCTACCATGTATCGGACAAAAAGAAGACTTTGGCACTAGGCTTAAATAGTATAATCGATGCTAGTTTTTTAGAACAATGATGGATATAATAACTGTTCTAACATTTGCAGTAAAGCGAGACCTAAGATGACATCCACGAAGGTTCGAGATAAAGAAAGACTTCCTCGATCACAAATATATTAGGAACTTCAATGGTTACCTTAACCTGGAGTCTGAGAAACTTCACATAATCCACAACTTCATCGAGCATTGCCGCTCTGTCCGTCTACAGCAACAGTTTTCATAATGTATAAGCATAAACGGATCACATATTAAAACCCAGCAGTTAATTTTTCTAAAAAAATATCATATGTGCTCGAAATCAAGGCAAATTCACAGATAAGAAATAGAAAACAAATAAATAACCACCAACTAAATAATTTCATAACGCTTAATGCTTCATATAGACGTGTGCGTTATGAATGGTCCTTGACATGCAGTAGAAAATGGGACCGGCAATGCTTTCAGAGTTTCAGTGCTGTGAAAGGTTCAGATGAAATGTAGCAGATTGAATGGCTAATACGAACGGGGCCAAAGGAGTCCTTCCAAAAATATTGTTAATATTCATTAATAGAAAAACCACGAACCTTATTAGCGCTGGGAACTAATTCCTGCAGAGCCTTCATTCTATCGGCAATTCTTTCACGGCGCAACTACACCCAGTACAGAAACAGAACATGAATCCTTTGCAGCACAGAGATGTATAGAACTTTTAAGGGCAACCATAGAAGTCAAAACTTAAAAAAACTGATTATCGATTCAGAACAATGCAAAGATTTAATTATAGCCATACTTTTAATCATAAAATACTCAATAATTTGTGAATTTCTCTTTGCTATTGATTTTCTTACCCATTTCAGTCACACACACACACACACACACACACACGGAGTCCCATATTCAGCAAGAGGGAACTGTGCATTTAATCAGGAAATTTTTCATCAGAGAAAGCATCAAGTTCTAAAACTTAGATGGCTGACAACAATTTTTGTGCCTTACCCGTTCAGCAATACTATGGGGATCAGTGGCTTGCCCTCTTCTTGCTCGCACTCTGGGGCGGATGGAAGGTGGTTGGGGCCCACTGGCAACACTCCCTGGATTTTGTGGTTGGCTGTGAAATGGCTGCATTGAGATCATGAACTAGTATCGTAAATTGAAAGGTAATAAAACTTAAAACAAACAGCATTCTTTAAAACAGCAATCAATAGTCAAAGGGGTCTACTTACTGTGCTGATGTTACCTTGCATGCATACCAGAAAGTAGCAACATAGAAAACAATTAAGAGAACGAACCAATACATTTGAAGATATGGCAAGGGGATAAAAGGCTTCTGGATAAATATTATGGTAATAACCATCCATTAATCGGAGAAATGAATGCAATCTGTTGTTCTAAACCTCCTGCCAAGATTTTTTTATATTTTATTCTACCTACTCTATCTTGGAGTTTTCATCCTGACTCTGGTTTCCACAGGAGAAACTATAACTCCCAAGCATACAAAATTCTCGGAAGTTTAATCAGATTTTGGAAATATGCACTTAACACAACCATCTATCATCTTAACACTTTTACATTAGAACTGAAAATTCTAGCATCTCACTTTGAGTAGGAATAAAAATAGGGACTTCCTATCCTTGTTCCGTGTTTGTGCGTCTAAACAAAAGCCAGCCTTCTTGATATAGAAACTATGGTGCAAACTAGAAACAAGAAGCAAAAGCTGCTTTAGCCCTTCAACTTATTTATCACCAATTTCCTTTCAAATCCAAGCATACATTTTCTTCATAATCATCAGATATCTAAGACCAGATTCGAATATCGCAAAGTATAATTCGTTCATATCTCGATTTTGAGAGAAATGAAGTTCTTCCTACGCACACAACCAAGGTGGATTCGTTTTTTTTTTTGTTGGACCTAGAACCAAGGTGGATGAATGTATAACATTTTTGAAAAATAGCATAATTTCTCTTGCCGATTGCCGAATGCAATAGTGTTGCTGTTTAGAGGAAAAGGAAAAGGAAAAATAAAAAATATTAAAAGTAAAAGAAAAGTAGACAATGGACGCATGGAAAGGGCGACAGCAGGACGACACATTCTGTAAACGAGGACTCGGTAAGCTTAAGCGCACTATCTTTCACTGCAGAAGTCTACGCTCCTAGTAAAACGCGTAAGAAACACGGCCAAATAAACTACCTCGGTTCGGTATAAAGTATATTGAACTCAAAGGAAAAATTCATGAGATGAATGAAAGAAAGCCGCTGATTCTGGGAATACAGATGTTGAATGACCGAAACACCTCTGGAGAGGGCAGATTTGTCAAAACCTCCAATCCATCTTTAAAATATTTAGGAGTAGCTTTCTCAAGGGTTTTTTTTTTTTTGGACCAAAGCTTTCTCAAGGGTTAAGCCCATAATTTAAGTATCCTTTCAAAAAATATAATTAAAGATATGGCCAGAAATGAAGCGCATAATAATAAACTATCATTGAGGAATCTATGCAAAGTGACCCGACTTTAAGGTTTACTATATTTCATAGTGTCACACATCATATGGCTTTTGAACCCAAGCCAAATTATTGTGTAATGAGCGCTGGGCTCTGGCTGATGTTTCGCATCAGATTACCATCTTGCCCCAGCCTCGCAGATAAGAATAACAGGGAGTTAGGGCAATATGGTCACTTAATCATTTAAAAGATTACCTGGTGACGGGGTAGTTGAGAGGGAGCCGGTGGCGGAGATGGCACCGTCGTCGGCCGATGATGCAACGGTCCAAACGCCGAAAACAAGCCCGGTGTCCTGTGCACGGATTCCCTATCCTGCAACACAAGCACAGCGCATGAAGAAGATAGCGGAAAAGGGAGCAGAAAGTGAACATAGTGAAGGAAAAAAAAAAACTTACAGAGATAGCAGAAGTAGGAGAGGAAGAAGTGGTAGCGGTACTGTTGGAATTATTGAGATGGAGATGGTGATTAGCAACATTGTTGCCGTCGACAACATCATCGTCGTACCGTACTCTGCTACCATCTTGTTCGAGAAATCCTTGCTCCAAATTCAAGCCCAGAGGCATGCCCATGCCCAAGGATTCTCGTAAGCCGGCGCCAGCAGCAGCACTGCCGCCGTAGCCTAACTGCAACACCATTGGAGGCATGGCGGAGGCCTCGCCGTTGGCGTAAGCAGAGGGGGTAACAGCCAAGATCTGCTCCAAAAAGTCGTCGCCCAATCCCTCGGAGGAATTGCAGGCCATTTCTACTTGTCCTTCTCGTTGGGCTGGGGTTTTTGAAAGGAGTGGGGTGGGGGGAGGGGATTATGGCAACATTGTATTATATAGTGGGAAATGGAAGGCGCGAAAAGCAGACAAGGAATAGAAGGTGGGGGGCGAGGGAAGGAGGATGGAATGGAAATGAGATTCCTGAGGAGAGAATGGTGTTTGGGAGCAGAGCCGGATGGCCTATTCCAGCTTTATGGGTGGAGACTGTCAGCTGCTGAGTCGGGAATGAGCTGCGACTTTGCGACTTTATAGAGAAACCAGACAGAGAGAGAGAGAGAGAGAGTGGCTACGGGTGTTTGTTAAATTCACAGAATCACCCCTAATTTTACTTTTCCATAAATTAAAATAAAACATATTATAAAATAAATGTGTAAAAAAAATTTTATCTAAATTTATATAAATATGATTTTACAACACTTATACAAACTGGCTTAATAACTTCTCTACACAATTACACATTTATCAAAATGTTAAGATATAACATATCTTATATATTTATCTTGTAAACTATATTATTTATTTGAAAAACCTTAAAAATACTTTTCATCAATTGAGATAAAATTTTTTTTATATACTTTAATATAAAATTCTGTAAAATGATTTGAAATAAGTTGATAAAAACACTTAATGTGTCAATTTGAATTAACAGTAAAAACTATTTTTCTATATTGATATATTATTTATAAAATAAATATATGAGAATAATTTTATCTAGAATTTCATTTTTGTCAACTTACTTTTTCTAAAGCTAATACAGAAATGGCTGCTTAGTGATCTTGAAAATGCAGCTTCCACACTAATCCATTCGGCCACAGAAAAGTTGCCCTCCTTTCATTCCCTACGATCATTTTCTTTCTTGCGTGCACGCACGCGCCCTCGGGGTTCTTGCTCTTTTCTTTTTTCTTTTTAAATAAAAAGCATCCACCGATTTAATTGCCAACGTTTTTCTCCTAAACACCACCTTTTTCTAAGTTTAGCTCAATAAAATATCGTGATGAACTTTTCCGGAAGAAAAAACATTTTTAAATTGTTAGCCTTTAAGAAATTTAGAATTTCTGTTTTGAAAAATGGATATGCCTTTCAAAATTTCAAAATTTACTCCCCATTTACTTATATTCATTAGGTTTTATTTTTCAATTAAATCTTGTCAGATTGACTTTTATGTAGAGAAAATTGGAAAAAAATTCACCATTGGAAAATTAATAAAAGAATGAGACCTACTTAGTTGCACATAACATGAAAGTTTAGTGTGATATCAGTTGTATATTGTGGAAGTTCAGTTGCACATATGTAAAATGTTCCATTTTACAATTAGTTTTTCAATAAGGGACTTTCCCCAATTCTTCCTTTTCTTTATGACAGAAATTTCACTGATGGAATTTTAAAATTTTGTTGGAATATTATTAACAATCATAATCATAAATGCATGGTAATATTTCATTGAAAAATTGAATTTAATCGACACAAGTTTTGTACTTTTTCCAAACTTGAGATTAAACAAACCAGCGTTTTCATCAAATTCAATAATGTCCGTTAGTCCTAAATATAAGTTTATTTGTAGTGTAAATTGCACAACAAAACTCAACCCTTCCTATGAGTATTAATTCGGGTTTTATGTAAAATTTAGGATATCTAAGCTGAGGGATGCTTTCGTATTTTTGTAGCGTTCTCTTCTGTCATGATTTTGCCGTGTTTGCTCCCTTGCCTGGTGTGTTAGGTCTGTTGAAAACAGTCTCCTAGCGCAGATAAAAATCATACTTTGTGAAAAGCCTTCATAAAGTTCCCATCTAAAAATTGAAAAGAAGAAAAAGGTTATGTAAATTGTATCGCCTGTATTAGTGGAAGGAAAAGGAAAGCAATTTTTGGACGCTCCTTGGTCACTTTCGTGTACATCGGTTGTTGTAGCAGATGCTGGTTTCGCATGCAACTCCTGAACAGGTTCACAAAATAGGGAAATAGTATTAATCAATGGGCTTGCAGAAGCAGAAGCAGAAAGCAGGCAGCTTATTCTGAGCATCCACAGGCTAATGATGTGCTTCCCGACATCCCTTCGCCGGCTTTTCCCGACTCAAACGTGAAGCACATAAGATTTGACAGCTTGACGATATGGTGGGCAGGTAGATGTTATGGATGAACCTAATAAAACAAGTTTCGTACTTGTTTAGGTCCGTGGACGAATACTTCATCACTTAATTAGTGGACAATGCCCGTTGCCAAACAAGTTGGGCACAAGGCATTAACCTTCAAACCTGAGAAACCAAAACGATCCACTTGGATTCCATACCAGTTTTAAAATTTCAAGTTGCTTCTAATTTATGAGATCCATTTGTACTTTCAGATTAAGACTTTGATCTTATAACCAACATGAGTTAGATCCAGCGGAAATAGTTAGTCTATCATAACTTAATGAACCTAGATTTAAATCCTTACAAGGGGAGGTATCACGATAGTTTCTCAAACAGAACTACCTCCTATGAGAGAATGTTTAAGCTTCAGGGGAGAAAAACGTTGACCTTGTGACGCACAAAAGGTAGACGCAGAAACCACTTACTCCAGCATATGCCTAAGCCACTTGGAGGACGATATACAGTAAATTCCAATTTCTCCTTGTTTTACTTGCACAAATACTTGACATGCTATTATTAGATTAAATTTGAGGATTGTCAAATCCAGTTAAGAATAATTTTCCAACGATAATTTCCCTCACAACATTTAAACAATTGGCATTGGTTCAAAAACAGAGAAGAAAACTGCGTTCGTGGTTGTGGCTGTTGTCAAACACGATCTTCCATCCTGTGTTCATTGCTTTCCCATACCTAAACTCTAGTGCTCCGTTCCAAGTCCGATTTCCACTCGTATTTGCCAAACAACTGAAGGGGCCGACCGGTAAGGGACTTTCAGCGATTAAATTAAATATCGATGAAAAGTGGAAATAACATCTACTTTTCTCCCACCCCACTAATCCTCCCCTACTTTCTCATCCGGAAAGTCGCCAAAAGCTACCACGAAATCGACCTACAGAGCTCCCGAGGGGTTATATATATGACAGTGAACACAGCAGACAATTACAAGTAACGTGATTTTAATGACAGAAAGATAATTTCGGTGAAAGGGGTAGAATAATTTATTTTAATGGAACGTGCGGCGGTGAAATTTTGCTCAACTACCTACTTGGCAAATCTTTTACAAATTTCATACACTCTCCTTTGAACTAGAAACTTTGTTGTCTTGCTTCTCCTGTTCGCTGACAGCAGTAGGTTTATCAGCCGGGGTCTCTTCTAGGGAATCAGGTTCCTTTTTAATCTCAGATTCGAATTCTTTAGCTGCCTGCGAGATTAACATTTCAACAGCAATTTTAACAGCAGTGGGCAAAAAAAACAAAAGAAGAAAAAAGAAAAAAGAAAAAAAAAATCCAACAGTTAATAGATCGCAATCTTCAAATTCTTTGTAAATCCTCCCAATGCTTTCAGAGAACTATGGCCACATGGCACATGCAGACATACCATAGCGATTAATGAATGCCCAGAGTAACGATTTTATCCTAAACATTCTTCAGGTGCCAAATATGGTGACTTCGGGACTGATATCAGAAAACTTGAAAGCAATACAAAAAAGATCCACATGGGACATGTTCCTAGGAGATGATTTTGCATAGTTAGGAACCTCCTCAGTTTCTTCCGTTTCTTCACCAGTTTCTATTCATTTAACATTTATCCACAAGTTCAAACTACAAAAACTTACAATACAAAGGCATTACAAATAAATAAAAAAGGATTATGAAATAATAGATGCACAGAAATGCAGTCTTCCTTGTCATTTAATACTTGAAGTATGCAACATCTAACCAAAGGTTGAAGCAGTGGTATATAACCAAGGTTGCAACTCCACCAAAAAGCTCAAGTTTTTAAGTTAAATTTGGAGTGCCATCCATGAATGGGCCAGACCTTTTCAGACTCCAAACAGTTTTCCTCAGTGGCAGCATAACAATCCAAATTTATCCTAAAGCAAATAATTTATGTTCTAATACAAGCCTTGAAACAATAAATAAAAACTCATGCCTTCCCCTTCTAACTGAGGTTGTCTAGGATTTTCTTGCCATTAACAAATTATTTTCTATGATTTGATTATTCCTTCATGAAAGAGCAAACATAAGCAAGCAACAAGTATACTCTGCGAACACAAAGAATTGTGACGAGAGTTAAGAATTACAAAATGAAACAGCACCTGACATTTAAAGCATTTGCTGTGCCCTCTTTATTACAAGAGAAATGGAGCTTCTCGTCTAAGAAAGACTCACGAAGGATGAGCATGCCTAAAAGGTGAGTCTATGTTTTTAACTAGCCATTAAACGCCTAATCATATATCAATCCAAATAAACTAAAACAAGTCCTTCACAAATAGCTTGATCAGTTTCTTATCAAAGATTCAAGTGAGAACCACTCTCCTTAAGTCATCAATGCATCAATATCAATATATAATATAACATTTATAGGAAGCCGCACTATTAAGTCATGAAACAGCACATCTCAAGGTCTTCTGTCACATTTTAGTTAAGCATAAACCTCAATCTGCACTCGTGCAAGTAGTGTGAACGTGCATGTAATTATAAATATGCACAGACTCCCTCTCCATCATGAAACAGAGGGATCAAATAATAAAATTCACTTGACTATCAGGGATGTTTGAAATATCACTGCATCATAACAGTCGTGAATACTGCTAATGGATGGATCTAGTGAAACTAAAGCTAGATCGTCCACACTCATAAAATGTGGTTTAGCTAGCTCAATCCCAACCAGGGGGAGAGGCAAAGAAGGCTATCCACAAAGCCTAGAGGCTTCCAGTGAATGCCTACTCTGAAAAGGATAATATTGAAATCGATATGCATTATCAAATCTCGTCCAAAAGAAACCGAAAGGCTCCACGACTTCAACCTAGGATTGAAGCTATACGTAAGCCTACATAGTGGATGATGAATTGAATTAATTTTATATCACTTTGAACTGTAGTTGAAGTGCCCAGAAAGGACGGACAATAGATTAACTCAATCCAAAAGGGGGGGAGTGAAAAAAAGTAGATAATTTATAAATAAAGTTGTGCCAGATGAGTGTAGGAACCTGTTGGAAGCTCTTAACAGTTTTGCCAATACTCCGACCCACTTCTGGCAACTTCTTGGGTCCGAAAACCAGAGCAGCCACTCCAGCAATGACAACGAGCTCGGGAACACCCAATCCGAACAAGGCGTTGCAAGTGAGACCTCTTTTGGATTGGTTGGTTCTGCTTCTGGTTCGTTCCGGTACCGAAGGGTAGCCAATACCAAGCCTGGCTTTCTTTAAGAATGAGGAGGTAGAGCTAGTAAGCAGGAAGGAGGAGGGAGGAAGATGTACGGGGGTTCTTGGAATTGTAGAAGAAAGGGAGAGGGTGAGGGAAGACGAAATCTCCATCGTTTGTTTATTCGGGATCTTTCAGAAATGCCTTCGGTGGGGGTGTTCTGGGGTAGTTTCCGGCGAAAATTGGTACTTCCTTGGGGATTATGCGCGACGGCTGGGGATAATTAGATAACGTGGACCCGGGTTCTACTTCTATCCTATTTATGACTGATATTTTCTAATTTCTTTCTTCCTTTTTCACTTGTTAGAATGCAGCTAACCTTTGGCCAAAAAAA
>QFDD01007638.1:0-11597 GCA_006871305.1 Vachellia collinsii
TTTTTTAATCTCTGTTTTAATAAATTGACATAAATACATAATCATGAACTTTATTGGTTTGGTCTCTACATAAATATTTTAGGCTTTTCCATTTCACTGAAGATTAATTGAAATTCATCATCATGTTTGATGCTTGCAATTATTTTGAATTTTGATCTTTAAAAATTAATAATAAAAAGATTACATCTAACGGATAAAAAATCTTCTACAACAAAATCCTCAAATTTAATGATTTTTTCTAAGTATATATATCTTTTAACTGGAGATAATTCTGTATGAAACATTATCAAACACTAAATTATGCATTTTTATCAGTAATTTGAACGTTAATTCATCAATTAAGAGATAGTAACTGATTTCATTAGATACAATCCATTATCTTATCATAATTCTAATAAATGAACAGTTGAAACCGGAAAGATTAGCTAAAAAAAAAAAGCCATAAATCCACTTTTTCTTTGCCTTTTTTAATCTGTAGATAATCCCAAATTCCCACCTCTTAAAATGGAAATAAAAATACATAAACATTAAAAAAAAGGAAAAAATTGCAAGAAAATAAAACACTTTATTGATATTGACAAGGGAGGGGCACAGACTTTCATTAGTGACATGACAGAATCAACATGTGCGCCATGAAATCAACAGAATGGGAACAAAAACTCACCCTACGGAATATTTAATTCATAAAATAAATAATAGAAATAACAACAAAAAATAAAAATAAAAAAAGATTTTATAAAAAACTATTAATCAAATTTTTCACAGACATATATTTATAGTTACCAAATCACATATTATTTTTGCATTTATTATTTTTTTCTTTTTAATATAATATACACAAATAAAAAATTTTAAGTGGAAAAAAATAAATTTTGCAACCAAAAGAAATTCTAAATTTCTATAGGCTAAAAAAGGTTTAGTACAAATAAAAATGAAAATTAGTGGAATGAGAATTCCAAGTTTTCAGCGACAAACATCATAGACAGTAGTTACATGAGGAGTGGTTATGGATGATGGATCCAATCATCAAATGCATATATCATTATAAAATCAGAAACGAACAAAAGCTTTGGTCTGAAGTTACCTTTTTCATTAGCTTCCTCACCATTTTTTTTTTTTTTTATAATTACGTTCCTCTTTATATTCTTCTCTTTCCGATCTGTGATTTGATTTGAGACCAAAGACTAAAAGTACAGAGAAATAAAGGGGTAGCTAAAGCCAACACAAACGCTCACTGCTTCTTATTCCAAACACCTACTTCACTAATTCAGCTTCTTCCCTCTCTCTCTCCCTTTCTCACATCAATTACGCATCCTTGCTCCTTCGTCTCTTGTTCTGATACTTCGTTTCAAAACCCTAGTTCTTTTTCCGGTTTCTGAGCCAACTTCTGTTGGGTTTTTATTTGTAAAGGTTTTGTGGAAGAGTGGGTTTTAATCTGATCACATTTTGCTTCTGTAAAGAATTTCTGCATCTCTTATATATATATTTTAGTTAAAAGATATCATCTTTAAGGTTTCGTTTTTGTAAATTATTGCGGCTGCTTTGGTGGTTTGATACTATGGCTGCGGTTGCTGAGATTTCCGTTGATTCAGCCGCTGCCACCAAATTGGACTCAAGGCCGAAGCCTGATACCGAATTTAATGTACAGAAGCTTGTTGATATGTTTACAAAGCTGAATCCTTTAGCTAAAGAGTTTATCCCATCATCGCATTCTCATAATCATCTTCGTCATCTGAGCTCTAATCAGTTCTATCCAAACAATTTTCTGGTTAAGCCATCAGATAATGACAGTTACTCAAACAACCGAAGGGTATAGTCATTCTTCTTTGATCTCCTTGATCTCTAATTTCCGTGGTTTTTTTGTAGACGTTTTCTTTTTCGCAGTTTTGTTTTCTCTCAAGTCTTCTCTCAAGCTGGATTGTGTGTTGCTGGAACTTATTTTGGACCATTTTATTCTGACTTAATCCAGTGCGGAATACGATAGTTTAACCGATCATGTGTTTTCAGTAATTATAAGATCACCCAGGCCAATTTTGTTCTATGTAACTTTCCCCCTATAATTGTATCTGAAATATAACAAGAATTGAACTCAGTCTATGCTCTGCGCACTCTTTATTTAGTTTTATTCTTTATTTTGTATCTGGCAGAGCAAATGTTCAAACCTTTTCGTGAATTGTCAAAACTTCCTACCACATCCTGCACCTAACCACTTTGATCGTACAGCAGTTTGACTTTTCCAAACTATGTTAATATTTCTTATGTATCACATTGCTTGTCATTTGTTTTAATGGGTTTTTACCCTCAAATTCTCTCTTCCTTGAACTAGGATATCATGAGATTTGGCATAAATAACTGCAAATTTCAACAATTTAGCAATCACTCTGTTGCTGGTTCACTCAGTGCTGTGACTAACTTCAAACTTCGGCATGCTTTTTAACTGTCGCTGTATAGTGAATGATAGCACTTTATGTCAGAAAGATGATAATATCATTGAGCCAACCTTTTATCCGGAGTTTAGTCCTAAGATTATCATTTTTAATATTTCGCAGAGAAGAAACAATTTCAATCAGGGGAGAAGGCTGAATGGAAGATTGCATAAGGCCCAAAGAGAAGACAGCGTTAGAAGAACAGTATATGTTTCTGACATTGATCAGCATGTGAGTTTTTCCAGTTCTGATAACTTATTGATGACTTGAATTGTTGATAAGTACCCAAATAGAGAACCCTACCCCAAAAATTAGCTATTGAAGAGGAAGAGTCAAGGGCTTAAGTACCCTATCAAGCAACCTATACTACCCAATGGCTTAAGTATCCCATCATGCAGCCCATACTACCTAATGTGGAACTTTACCCATACAAAGTCCCTATCAATACATCCTCCCCAAAAAGCCAATGTCCCGACAACTTCACTCTACAGCGCTTTACTCGCTTTCGTACGTTCAACCCCTCCACAAGTAGCCCTTTTTGTTGCGTCGACCACTGGCTTTGATACCAATTGATGGATATTTGAGTGGGATGAGAAACCATACCCCAAAAGCATCCCATTCTACTAAATGTGGGATTTGGTTTCCCATATTACCAAGTCTCCAACAACTAGCCCCACAATGGAAAGCCAACGTCTTAACGGCTGCACTTGACGGCACTTCAATTGGTCTTCTACAGGTTAGAACCCTTTGTGAGTAGCCCTCTTTGGAGAGGTCGTTAACTTGGCTTTGATACCATTGATAAGTACCAAAGTAACTTAAAAAACCCCACCTCAAAGGCTAGCTATTGGGGAGGGAAAACAAATGGCTTAAGTATCCCGTCAAACAACCTATACCACCTGACATGGGATTTTGCTCATAAAAAGTCCCTATCAGTTGTCTAGTTTCATACTTTTATTAAAGAAAATGTTTTGCCATTTGAATAATCTCATCTTTCTATAGGTAACTGAGGAGCGGCTTGCTGCCTTATTTTCCAATTGTGGACAAGTAAGTTGTAACTCATGAATCTTGGTTGATAACTTTGCTATTTTTGTGGATCATATATTGCTGAATTTGCGTTCTTCTGAGGGCCACATATGCTGAGCATCAGGCATGCATCTTCTAAGTCTAATGCTTTCCTTTGTGGAACAATCAGTTTAATAAACTGAACTCTTTCCTCATGCATGGTTATCCCTATTTTTTTTTAGTTAGCTAGGATCATAGCATGCCTTGCTCTTTAGCTTCAGATACTTTATTTGAAACTATGCTCACACAAGAGTTTTTTATTGGGGTTGGATTCACTTATATCTATGTTCTTCTGACATAATCTGGTTGAACTTTTCTGATTTGATAGAGCATCACTATAGAACTGATATGAAGTTTCTTACTTTCCACAGTGAATCTAGGTTTCTAATTCATTATTTTTTTAGTACATTCAGCAAGCAAAGCAATTATTTGTACCTGTTCATTTGAAATTTGGATAAGCTTCTTAATAGCAAATATGTGATGTATCTCTGTTGGGTTTTGTTAACTCCCTTTTCTGTTAATCTTATGTATTTAGGTTTGGAAGGCCGCACTTTCACTCTGTTGTACTAATTGTGAATTCTTGTTGTGTTTTTTCAAATTGTTGAAGGTGATTGATTGCCGAATTTGTGGTGATCCTCATTCAATCCTTCGCTTTGCATTTGTGGAGTTTGCAGATGAACGTAAGTATTAGGCCTGCAAAGCTAACCCTCTTCCTGACTTTCTTGAAAAAAAAAAAAAGATATGAAAATAGACCTAAAAAAAAAAAGACTATTGTTTTTTCCAATCCATAAAATGTGTTTTTATTGGAATTTGTGTCGACAGGAGGTGCAAGAGCAGCACTAAACCTTGGTGGTACCGTTCTTGGCTACTATCCAGTCAGGGTTCTTCCTTCAAAAACTGCTATCCTTCCTGTGAATCCTACATTTCTACCCAGGGTAAGAATAACTATCTTGTTCTTTCTATACTTTGCTGTAGTTGGATTGGTTGAATGAACAACACAATTTTCAGTTCCATGATTCAGCTGCTTCTATGTCATATGATAATGTAGTCCATTTGGTGGCTTATCTTTGGTGTTCATTTGAGGAAACTTTTTGGGGGTTGCTCCGACAAATGTTTAGTGCTGTCAAATATGTCATGTTTTCCATTGATATGTTTTTTCTCTCTTCATTAAATTTTTCCAAGAAAATAACTCCAGTCGTATTTTATTGGCAATAGTGCTTTCCATTACATAATATATCCTTCTTGTCAAGGTACGTTATGGTCCAAAAGCTTTTTAGTGTATTTAATTGTTCCCTTTTCTTTTGTGATGTGCAGTCAGATGATGAGCGGGAGATGTGTAGCAGGACTGTTTATTGCACAAATATTGACAAAAAGGTGTTTCTCTTTTCACTTTGTTGTCATAATGACTATTTACTATTTTTTGCTATCAATTTGTGTTGTATTGCTGTTAGGATAATAGAAAATGTAATGGAGTTTTCATATATGGATATCAGGGCTAATTTTCTTTACTTATTACTTAAGTTACCCTATGTATCTCATTGCAGGTTTCTCAGGCTGAAGTGAAAAACTTTTTTGAAACAGCTTGCGGAGAGGTCAGATCAGAACATTTGTTTCATGTTATTGGCTAGAAACTAGTTATTTAAGTAGTTGAATTGTGTTTGACCTTAACTTCATAATTTACAGGTTACGCGCTTGAGGCTTTTAGGGGATCATGTGCATTCTACCCGAATTGCTTTTGTGGAATTTGCAGTTGTAAGTCTTGAACAACCATCAAACGCTCCAATACTTTGCTTCAAAACAGTTTCTTTAATCATAAATGTGTGTCTCTATTTGTGTGTTCTTATTGCAAGTTATATGACCTCGATTTTGCTGGATTCTTGTCAGTGTTATACTGCAATACTATACTGAAGAATGAATTATCAGGAGGAAAACATAGTCGGTCTTTTGTTAGTAATAACTATTAAGCATTTTATAAGCCTCTGTCCAACAGATAAGTCTTTAAAAGTACCCCATCACGTTAAGTATCAAGTTGGTCCATACTCATTGGTCACTCCTTATCCAGGCAAGATGTACTAATGTTACCTATGGCTTCTTTGAATTCTCCTTTGCATAGTCTCATAGCTTCTAGCCGTTTTTCATTCACTTGCACAGAAAGGAACCATTTTCTTTACATTAGTTCTTCTATATTGAGCAGGCAGAAAGTGCCATTATCGCTTTAAGCTGTAGTGGGATGCTTTTGGGAACTCAGCCTATCAGGTTTGATCACTTTACCAGAGGTTGTTGTTATTGTCGTCGTTGGTTGTGCTGAGTTGAATCGTATTTGGTATTTTCCTCTTGATGTAGGGTAAGTCCTTCGAAGACACCTGTGAGGCCAAGGATCGCTCATCCATTGTCGTGTTGACTCAAGCTCAGTCGGGTTTTTTCAGCTGAGAGATGTGTAGACTACTGAAAGGGGTGGTGAAACTTCCCTTTGTTTCAGTATTATCATCTTTTCTGTCAACAGCAGTTACTGTTTGTTGCCTTAAAACTTGCCATCTTCATCCTTAAAAAAAGTATTTGAACATGTCTTCGGATTTACTGATGATCGCTGTTCACCTGTCTGTCTTGAATGTTAAAATTCAGCATATCTGAATGACGTCCCCTTGCGATTTTCATGTGTTTATGATTAGGTTCTCTAATGAAACATGATAAGCAAATATTTGAGACAACTCAGCATCATATGATTGGGTCTCAAAATTTCACATGTTCTGAATTTCTTGGAGAACCTAATCATAAATACTAACCTAACTCTTTTTCCTAGAAATCTAGGTCTTCTTTCGTTGACTAGGAGGTAGGACCATAGGGAAATCCATCAGTTCGGAGAATGTTTGTTCTGAAACAAAACAGTGCATTTTGGCTTTGGCATTCTTTTTTATCATCTTGAGGTCTCAAAATAATTGAAAAAAATGGGTAAAAAGTCCTTATTTAGAAATTTTATTTGATCAGGACTCAGTATATTTTCACACACAACTAAACCAGGTACTTTGTAAGATCTCATGTACAGAAAGTATTTGTGCTCGGATTCAAATCCTCACTAATAAAATTTTTTAACAAATCCTTTTCATCCCTTTTTCTAAAATAATTCCCTACACCACTGAGACAGACACAAGTTAAGAATGTTTGCTACCAGGATTAGACTCCATGGCCTAGAGAATTGCTTTTTCTCCAATCTTGAGATGAAGATGAAGCATACCTGAAAATATTCAGATGGGTCTTTTTTGTCCCCATGAGATATGAGGAATCAATGCTTTGTGTGGTATTTTATTAATCCTGTCTGGTTGCTTTTGGCAGAGTACCTTTCTTTACTGTTATTCCCTTAGTTGGAATTTATTCCAATTCTTCAAGGCTTTATCAATGGCAGGATGTCGTTATATATAACTCAACTGCGTTGACATGGATTAACTAAAAATCATTACTTTTTGGATTATTATAAATTGAATAAAGTAATCATTTATTTGGCCTTTTTCTTAATAGATAAAGTAGCTCACATATAAATCACACCTATGAGATTTTTCCTGTGTCACTGTAATCTCTAGATGTCCCTAGAACTCTCTAGAGTTGCCTTGTAAATACATGAGTACTCTATGATGTTTTAGAGTTCTCCACACTTTTCCATACATTTCTTCATATGTAAATATCTTAGATATTTTAGGAGAAGATTCTGGAAAGCCAATATAGACCGTTAGATCGAATAGATCTTCACCGTCCATTGAGGAGGTGGAGTAGTATAAATACCCCTAAGGGGTTCATTTGTAAACATTCATTCAAGCATTCTCCAAGCAATAAGAGAAACATTCTCCCATACTCATTCTTTCTATCTAGTTTCTCTCTCTAGTCTTTCTTTAGTTTTTCAACTAAATCAAGACTTGGTAGGCTTACTGGTAGGTTTCAAGTCCAAGATCCGGTAAAATTTGCTAGACCGCACTGTACTTACATCAAGTAGATTACTAAGCCTGTCACACTTGGTAGGTTCCTTACATGTATGTGAAAACTGACTATTGATATCTAAATTAAAACTCCAAAGCTAATTATAAATTTTCAAGTTACAAAGCTTCAAGGTAACTTTCAAGAATACTGTTGTAAGAGATTTAATTGTATAATTTTGTTTTTATTTTCATAATCAGCATGTGGATGGCGTAAAATGCTCTTGACTCTTGTGCCGTATTAGGATTATTGATTAATTTGTTTTAGCTGTCAATGTGATAGAAAATATATAGTTGTCAATATGTGAGTATTAAATTCTTTTAATCTTACTCTTAGTACTAAATTCTTCAAACGTGATTAAAAATTTTTTTTGCCATATCTCTCACATCCAATGTATTTGTGGAGAATCGAACTCACGATGCCACGTTTTAACAAGACCTTAAAGAAAATGTGTAATATCATTGAGCTATAGCAAAAGATGGATTATGAAGAAAGTTGTGTTTTTGAGTCAATACTCAATATATTGATACAGCAAAACTTTTCTATCATTTTACTAAACCAAGAATAATCCTCTTATTATCGTATCAATTCTGATTTTCTATTATTATCTAATAATCTATCTACGCATATAGTTAATTTTAGCATAATATATCTCTTCTCGAATGCTTCTATCTCACTGTAATTTTTTTTTTTTAAGCCACACATGACCAAACTAATCAAATATCAAAGTAATACTTGTCATGGTCATTTCTTTAAGCCACATATTTTTTAAGTAAGTTATACAGAGTGTTCTCAAACCACTTTAAACTTTAGACTAATCCTAATACAGAAGCTCATGGGAGATTAGGAATCTTCTAAAAAATCTCCATAATACTTACAAAAACGTCATGAGATATTCAATTCAGAATACATATAATTCGAATAAGCCACAAGACATTTAATCATAACACCCAAGAACAAGTAATGCTCGTTCGAAAGAAACTAAACAGTTTTCTTTATAAACTCTAATATGATTCAAAATATTAAAAAAGATATAATAATATGATGTCATCTACTTAAATTAAATCAAAGATATTGATATTCAATAATATCCTTAAAATCCCTAATTGGTACTCATATAACTACAATAATATCCTAAAATATAAACTAATAATATATCCTAAAAATCCTTAATATGATTCAAAATATCTAAAAGATAGATCACATCTTTCTAATAATCCACCAAATACAAAATAAACCTTTTTTAAAATAATAAAATTACACAGAAAATAAAAATAAAAAGATTTAATTTTATTTTTCTATATATGCCTCTTGATAGTTGAATGTCAAATAAAATGTCTACTCAAATTGATATAATTGTTCTTTGGATTCCTATCATTTTCCCCTTATTGGAAAAGAGTCATTCTCGACTCTTAAAAGTCTTCAGGGTATGGCCAAAAAATGCATTTGAAGTTCTCCTTTTCACTTGACATCTTCAATCTGGAATTTGTTGGTTATGATCCAACCTACTTCCGCCATATCGATAACATGACTTTGATACCAAATGATATAGATGAATCCCAAAAATTAAGAATTTTGATTAGCTAAAATTTTAGATGAACTTATCTTTAAATCTTTAGCTATACAAGATTTCACAAAAGTTGATTAAACTTTTACAACCCAATCGTACTCTATCATCAATACTCAACAAACATTAATACTTGCAAAGAATACTTTTTCATTCATCAACTCTAGAGGCCCTATGGATTTCTAATAGATTTGAAATATTTACTCTATAAATCCTTATCATTAATTTACAATTAAAGGTTTTCATCTCATTCAATAAATGTGAGTTCAATGACCATTTTGTTAAGTCACACATTTATTCTTCTGTAGATATGGCTGTAGTTCCCTAGAGGTTGATGCATATATAATAACCATACTTCACTTATTATTTATTTTCAAATTTGGTGGGGCCGTGTTATTTATGAAGGTTTGACAATTGTGATTATCGATATACAAAAATGAATAGAGTTGTCATTTATGAGATGTAAGATTAAAGCTACCAAGGCCCCTTTCGTTTTCATCCGCGAAAATCGATTCCTTTTCAATCATACAGTAATCTAGATATCACTTTTAAAATTTGTTCATTTTTAAGTTTATATCAAATTTTAATTTAATTTCTTTTATTTAAAAAATGAATTCTTGATGGTTTAATCTTAATACCATTGTTTAACTTAACAGATGCCAACTAAACAAATTAATTCATAACGGGAATTTTGCAATTAAAAGCTAATAAAACATAATTAAATTTTAAAATATAAAAATAATTATATTAAATAATCAATATTTAAACATATTATGATATCATATATTGTAGAATTATAGTTTAAGTCAATATTTTCTGTTAAGTTAAACTAACGATGTTAAGAATAAAAGACTAAAAGTGTATTTTTAAAATTTAAGAGATCAAACTTATACTTTAGCCAATTTTTTGTTATACTTTTGTCATGAATTTCTTAAAAATAAATGTTGTCATTAATTTAGTTTTACTTAAAGACGGATATGACATTTCACATTTGAAAATTTACTTTTTTTTTAATTCATTCCTTTTTCCTTCTTTCGTATTCTTAAGTTATAAGTTTTATAGTATTTTATAATTAACATGTACAATATATATATATTCTAGTAAAGTAGTATTACATAATTATAATTCATAAAATAGTACGATTTATTAGAGTTCATTATATATAGATTAATTCATTGAGGACCATGAATATAGAAGAATGAAAAAGGGCCCTGAAATGAATGTGAAGGATGAGTTGATGATATATATATATATATATAGCTCCCTTCTTAATTTATTTATATTCATTCAACGATAGTGACCTTTCTATTTGTTTATACATACAATTGAAGTCTTAACAAAACCTTGATGTTTTGATAAAAAAACAAAAAAAAAACCTTGATGTTACTAATTCTTGTTAATTAAATACGTAAGGATTCTAGAAGTCAGCTGCTTGAACGGAATTAAGACCGTGGTGTGTTTAAAAAAAAAAATACAAAGAAATGTTAGAGCGACGTAAAGGGGGAAAAAGTTTCAGCTTCTAGAAAACTTCATGATCTTGTTAATTAATTTTTTTTTCCATTCTCAGATGTACAAATTAAAAAAAAAGCACTTGGGTTCAACCATATGTGATGTATAATTCTATATATAAAGGCCGAAAATACGACTCCTCTAATTTAAATAATTTATACACAAAAAAATTCTATAAGAAACAAAGATTTTTGGAGGTTGTACAGTTATAGAAGATTCTAGACTAATTAACATAATTAGCCTCACTTAATTACCTCTCAGACTATATATCTTTAAAATTAAAAGCAGAGCGGTAAGATAAATAATGAGACAATTAACACTGTAAGTAAAACCATACACAACCCCCCCCCCCCTTCATGGACGATTTTTTTTAATTAAATATATCAGAAAATAAGTAACAACTTAGAAAATCTATCTTACAACGCTGTAAATAAACATGTTAATTGTTTAATTATGGTTATTAATAGTAATATACACTGTAATAAGGCTGTTGGAAAAACAAAAAACTAAAAAAAGACAATTATAGATATCACGTGCTGATTAGGTATACAAGGAGTTATTTTAAAATTGAAATATAAACAAGGGAGATTATTATATTAATTTTCTATTTTTAACCCGTTATAAAGGTTGCATAGCCACGAAAAATATATATTTTATAACTTATATCACAAATAATGAGTAAGAGTCAGCAACACGTGCCTAAAACAGAAACCATTCGTTTATTTAAATCTATGGTAAAAGCTGAATTTTGTCTGCACTCAATTATTCATCTCTAAATGAACACTTTGTCTTCTATTTTTTTTTATTATTTCTTCTTTTCAAAATGGGAAGTTTGACGAATAATGTTTGACACGATAAGTCTCATGACTCAGCTTTATGCATTTGCTTACCCAAAGTTAATACATATGCATCTAGAAGCAAATGTATTTTGTTTCTTATGTGGCCAACAAAGACGGAAAATAAAGAAAGTAACTAAAGATTTATTTTAATAATGAGAAAATGTGCCTACGTTCCCTTAACGTGCTCATATATATGCATATAATTTTTTTTTAGATCAAATATATATATAT
>QFDD01007639.1:0-13383 GCA_006871305.1 Vachellia collinsii
ATATATATATATATATATATTAATGTCCATTTTTTTTTACCAGAAAATGTCCATTTTACCGATATAACCATTTTAAAGGAGCTTCTTCCCCTCTTGACTCGACACTTCAAAATGCATCTTTTGAGCAATCTATGATTTAAATCAATACCATGCAAGCACCAGAAGGCTAATTAAGTGCCAGTAAAACTATTTTGTAATATTAATGACTAATTAGTTAGGGATCTAGGTTTGACTATCTGTAATTCGTAATTGATGACCCCTGGTATAAACCAAACTTGAGGGAAAGTAATTTGAAGTTCAGAACTAGATGTATAAATTATAAAATTTTAAAATTCAATCAACTTCAATGCTAGTGTTATTATTCTGCTGTCTTTTGTAGGTATGAAACGAAACTCATTGAAATTGTTGCTGAAATGGTGAGGTCAAAGTTAGATGATCAACCACCGTTTAACTCAAATGATGAAGGCAGTGTCAAACCTCACGATAAACTTGTTGGAATTGATGCCAAAATAGCAGAATTTGATTCAATACTAGCAAATAGATTGGGGGAAGTTCGATTTATAGGGATATGGGGAATGGGAGGGTTAGGGAAAACTACTCTTGCTAGAGTTGTTTATGAGAGAATATACAAAACCTATGAAGTTCATTTCTTTCTTCATAATGTTAGAGAGGAATCTGCTAAAGATGGTGGTTTAATTTCATTGCAACAGAAACTTTTTTCTCATCCAAAAAGAAGAATCAGAATGGAAGTGGGTGATTGTTATGAGGGACGGAGGTTAATAGAAAGAAGGTTGTGCAATAGAAAAGTTCTACTTGTCCTTGACGATGTAAGTGACATAAGCCAACTTGAGAATTTGGCTGGAAAGAAAGAATGGTTTGGCCCAGGGAGTAGAATAATAATAACAACTAGAGATCTGCATCTTTTAGTTTTGCATGATGTAGATTCTCAATATAAAATGAGTTTCTTAAGTCATGATGAGTCCCTTCAACTTTTTATTCAAATAGCTTTTAAAGGAGGTAAACCAGATCAAAATTATTTGGGGCTATCCAAAATGGCTATTAAATCTGCTAAAAACCTTCCTTTGGCAATCAAAGTGTTTGGTTCATTTCTTTGTGGAAGAAAAATACCAGAATGGGAGCATGCACTCAAGCAAATTCCTTCAGATGACATTTTTGATATACTTAAAGTGAGCTTTGATGGATTGCGATATAATGAGAAGAATATATTCTTAGATATTGCTTGCTTTTTCAATGGGATGGCCAAGGATAATGTCATACAAATTTTGGGAAATAGTGGTCTTCAACCTGAAATTGGAATATCAGTTCTTATCGAGAAATCATTGGTAACTGAAGAAGGGCGCTTGTGGGTGCATGACACACTTAAAGAAATGGCTGAGAAAATTGTTTTTCATGAATCACCTGATGATGCCGGCAAACGAAGTAGGATATGGTCCTTGGAGGATGCTAATCATGTGTTGGGAAATAAGAGGGTAACATTCCCCCTGTTATCTAATATTATGCATTTTTTATTGAATGCCCTTCTTTATCTCATGCATTTTATATAAGCTTGACCTTTTGTTTTATATATAGGGAACTGAAGCAATCCGTGGTATTGCAGTAAGATTTGACAAATCTTATGTCATACATTTGGACCCTGAAGCCTTCTCAAGTATGACTAATCTCAAGTTACTTATCATATCACATTTTTCACATGGCCAGTTAAATCTTCTTAATGGACTTAACTGCCTTTCCAACACATTGAAAGTCATAAAATGGCAGGGGTATCCTTTAGATTTCCTGCCAAGTCAAACTCGATTGAATGAACTTGTTGATCTTAAAATGAAACACAGCAAATTAAAAAAACTTTGGAGAGGAACTCAGGTAACAATTGTCCTTTGCTTAAATTTGTTAGTGTATAATTTGATGCATGTTATCACTAGCTGGTTGTTGGTCTTTGAAGGCCTTTTTTTTTTTTTGGTTCCTTTCAGTTTCTACAAAGTTTGAAGTTCATTGATTTGAGTCATTCAACAAACTTGATCAAAACACCAAATTTCGATCAAACTCCTAATCTTCAAAGATTAATCCTCGAAGGGTGTACAAAGCTTGTTGAAGTTCACCATTCTCTTGGGCATCACAATAATCTTGTCATTGTTGATTTTAAGGGTTGTCGAAGTATTAAGACCCTTCCAACCAAATTTGAGATGAATTGCTTAGAGTCACTTGTTCTCTCTGGTTGTTCAAAAGTTAAGAAGCTTCCTGAGTTTGGTAAAGGTATGGGACATTTATCCGAGCTTGATTTAGAGGGGACTGCTATATCCAAACTACCTCAATCATTGGTCAATTTGATTGGTCTTACGATATTAAATTTAGAGGATTGCAAAAATCTGGTTTGCCTTCCCAATGACTTTCAAAAGTTGAAAGCTATAGAGAACATCAATATTTTTGGTTGCTCAAAGTTTTCAAAGCTTCCAGAGAATTTGAATGAAAATGAGGCATTGGAAGAGCTTCATGTGGGTGAAACTGCCATAAAAGAACTGCCTTCATCTCTCAATAATTTGAAAGTATTATCTCTTAGTGGGTTGAATAGTTTAATTTCAAGTTCAACTAAGTTTCTGCGGTGTCCTTTTTCGAATCTGTCATCTTTGGTCGAGTTAGATTTAAGTAATTGCAATCTTCATGATGAATCACTATCCAGTGAAATCGGCAATTTATCATCATTGATAACATTAGATTTGAGTGGAAACAATTTTGTTGAATTTCCTTCCAGCCTCATTTCCAAACTTCTTAAGCTTGAATGTATTGGTTTTAATAATTGCCCAAGGCTTCAGTCTTTGCCTCAACTTCCAGCAAACCTGTCAATTATACAGGCTAGTGATTGTCCATCAATGAAACATTATGTACGTTCACAGCAACTATGGGAATTCATTGGGCAATTTGAATCTCAGGTTGATTTCATTTCTTTTCACCATTATTTCTTTCACAGTAGTCATTATAATTCTATAACTTGCTAAATTTTTTGGTACAGACTCGATGCCAAAGTGAAACCTCAAATGATGAATGGAAACGTCTCATTTTAAGCAATGACATGTCTGAAATTGTTACTTGGGATTCACAAGTTGTGAGTTATTTGAATCTCCTGAATTTCTAGTTTATTTGGTTTTCTTAGTTTACTATGTCATGCAAAACATTAATTATAATATATCTAACATAAATAATTTTTTGTCAGTCTGACTTCTTTATGCAACCTACTCGCATATTGACTATTACTGGTAGTGAAGTGCCATCATGGTTTCACAATCAAAGCTTTTTTTGTGCGGAAGATTGCCCTTATGAGTATACTCCAACAAATGTGTCATTCATAGTCAAGCCTGATTCATGCCGTTCAAGTGAATGGTGGGGTGTAGCCGTATGCTTAGTGTTAGAAAATGATCTGGAATCTGCTAAAGTTGATATTGTTGACGCCCTTTGTTGGACTTATAGAGTTCCTAAAGGTGGATATTCAAATTCATTCCGTTGCTGTAGCATTTGTGCACAGTCTAGTTGTCGTCATCAACTATTTATCATCTACATTCGTTTTTCATCATTTGTTGTGGAACAACCTCTTCAAATGGTATTTTTCACTCAGAACAAAGGTGAACTTAGGAAAACTGTTTTTAAAATAGGCCAGTGTGGGTGGCGTGTCTTGTGTAAAGAAGATGTTGAGTGGTGGCTAAATACAAGAGATGATGGATGTAGCAGCTGAAATAATGATCAGTTGATTGTTACAGATAAGAGGGTCTTGAGATTGTTCTACAAATTCCTCTGGCCCGTTTTGATTATTTTTATTCATTATATTGGCCTAATAAAGATGGTCCACCTATTACACATTTATTCTTTGCGGTTGACCTTATTTTGTTTGCTGAGGCACCTTTGGAGCAAGTGGAGGTGATTAAGAGGTGCTGGGATACTTTTTGTATCATTTAAGGCCAGAAGGTTTGTTAGAGTAAGTCTTGAGCTTTCTTCTCTTACAATGCCAATCATAATTGAGCAAGCCAACGTAGCAAGGACCTCGATTTCTCTAGTACTTTTGGAAATATCTTGGGTGTTCCTCTACATTATGATCTAGTGAACAAGTGAGGAAGGCTACTTATCAATACATCATGGACAAAGGGAAAGCTAGGTTGAGTGGTTGGAAGGCCAACTCTATCTTGTGGGAAGACATACTCCAATTACTTATATAGTTCAAGCGATTCCCGTTTATCCCATGTAGATTTGTGAACTTCCGTGGGCTTCTTGTGATGAGTTTGAAAGGGATGCTAGAGGTTTTCTTTGGGGATAAAGTAATGGGAATAAGAAGATTCGTCTTGTAGCCTGGAATGAGGTTTGCAAGGGAAAGAAAAGACGTGATCTAGGTGTTCGTCATGATGAACTTCAAAATAAAGCCTTCTTGATGAAGGCTAGGCGGGGTTTGATCAGCAATCAAGATGCCATGTAGACTTGAGTTATGACAAGTAAATGTCACTTTGGCGAATGACCTATTTCCTACCACTGGTGTATTGTGGCCTGGGTCGCGTATGTGGAAAGGAATTAAAGATACCTGGGATTACGTTTTGTAGAGAACTAAATGTGTGGTGGGAATGGAGGGAGATGAAGTAGTCAGATAAAACTGAAAAAACATCGGAAGTTCATAAAATTGACATACAACCTATTGAAGGATGAATACTCAAGAAGATCCTATATAGAACAAAATTTGGAAATTGACTCTGCCAGAGATGCAAGTCGTTTCCTTGGCTTATGCTGCAAAATAGTTACTTCCAAATGAAACGTGAGTGAGATGTGGCATTTATAAATTGACTTCCTGTATGCTATGTAATTATGATAATGCATATTTCCTACATGTTTTACGTGATTGCACTGAGGTTAAGAACTTGTGGCTTTCAATTGTGAAACCCAACTTCTATGTGACATTTTTCAATTGTGACTTATAGGCTTGGTGTTGTGTGAATCTCAATGATAAATTGGGGTAATGTGATGCATCATGCATCTTGGAATTGGCACTTTCTACTGGCTTGTTTGGAAAAGACGCAATGAAGTCTTTGAGAACATTAGCTCTGGTACTCTTGGGATTTTCACAAATGCTAAAGCTATCTTGTCTACCTTTAGTGCAACCAAGATGCAGATGAGGCAAGCCAATATTTGCTGTATCACAGGGACGAGCATTAGACATGCTAGAATGGGAATGTAATTCCAATTGAAGTTTTCACGGTTAATTTAACATATGGAGATCCTTTAGCGACAAAACTTTTGGTGTGCCTTATGGGTCTTGAAAGGGCATGGCATGGGAACTATAGACAGGTTCGCTTGACATTTGATTCATTGAATGCAATTCATCTTATCAATGATCACTGGTGTAAACATGGCTTGTTAGACTGGTTTAAAAACAACTTTTTAGACCTTGGTACCGGTTTAGATAAGGGTGATTTAGATAGTTTGGCATTTTTTAGACAAGTTGTAAAAAATCACTTTTTAGACCAGTTCCCAAAGGTTAGGTCTAAGAAATGTGCCTCTTTAGACCTCATGTGATCTCATGTGCGGTCTGGATAGTGAGTTTTATAAACCTGGTGTGACCACATAAGGTTTAAAATATGACCTTTAGATTGGTTCTATTTACAACAAATCTAAGAAGTAACATTTTTTTTGTAAAAAAAATAAATAGGGCCATTCTTTTTGGATTGGAGGTTATATTAAAAATCACCTCCGATCCAAAAAAAAAAAAAAGGCCTACAGTTTTTATCATCTACATAAATTTCAAGTGTTTAATGAGAACCACCTTATTGCCAAATGAAACAACGAAATAACTAAATATTGAGAAATTAAGCATTTCTCTGCATTTGTAAGAAATAAATAACAGCGTGCGTGCGCGCATACGCGCGTTCGTGTGTGCGTGCGGGCGGGCACCCGCGCGCGCGCTTGTGCGTGTGGGTGGGTGGGGGTGTGTGTGTGGGCCAACACTCATTACCTTGATGAATTAACCATACAAATTAAACCATTCAACTATATAAACTACATAATATCCTTGTACTAAGGTTCGAACAACACTTAAAAGAAACCATTCAAACCTCAGATTATGTAATCATCATGATTGCCACCCGCACCGTTTTGCAGTCTACTGCATCAGCTACTAAATTTTCTTTATTTGGATGATATTTAATTTTAAAATCATAATCTTTTAATAATTCCATCTATCAACATTACCACATATTCGATTCTTTCTGATCTTACAAATATTTTAAGTTTTTGTGGTTGTAGTACAATTCGAAAGCTACTCAATACACGAATACAATCGCGACAAGTTCTAGGTCATGCATAGGGTAATTCCCCTCATGAAATAGCAGTTGGAGGTCTAGGAAATAGACTCTGGGCCAAGAAAAGCTACAAATCCTTCAGTGGATCGAGAATCATCTTGTGAGCCAGCCTAATCAGCATATGAGAAAGCTATAAGAGTAATAGCAGACGAATAAAGGGTTAAATTTTGTGCTTTACAGCCCAAAATGATATATGTTAGCCAAATATCTTAAAATTCGTTTGATAGTAGATCAATAAGTAACAGTAAGACTATGCATGAATTGGCACACTTTGTTCACTACAGATGAAAGATCCTGGCGAGTTAATGATAAGTATTGTAAATTCCCAACAATATTTCTATCTATGCTGGGATTATTGAATAATTTTCCCTTGGTAGTTAATATAGTGTTGACTGACATATGATGGGCATGAGACATGTTTGTTTTGATTAGTGAATCAGTTATGTGTTTCTTCTTGGAGAGGAGGAAACCATCAAGTCTATTGATAACATCTATTCCGAAAAAATAACTTAAATTACCCATATCCTTGATTGGAAATGATGCCCCCAGAATACCAAGAAGCTCAGAAATGGTAGCTTGAGATGAGCCAGTGATAATTATATCGGCAATATAAATTGAGACATAATATTTTGCACTAAGATGAGGTAAAAATAAAAGAGAGATGAATCAAACCTTGAAGCTTTGAATCCCAAACTTTAGAGAGTCACTGAAATGAGTATACAAGGCATGAAGAGCTTGTTTCAAGCCATACAAAGAGCGTTTGAGTTTACAGACATGAGTGGGATGATCAGGGTGAAAAAAATCCTCAGGGTTGAACCATGTAAACAAACATCTTCTTTGAGGAAGCATGGAGGAAAGCTGTAACACCCTCATTAGCTTATTTTATTATATATTATAGACTAATTTTAATCCATTTGAATACCTTCCAATGCTTAGAAATTAGCTATCCAAATGAAATTGAAAAATTTTGTTTAAGTTACTATTCATCGGTACTGTTCACTTGGTAATTTCAAAATTTTGGCCAACTTTAAAAATTCATAACTAATTCTAGAAAAATCAAAATCAGGTGGTTCAAGTATATAATTAAAGCTTGTTCAATTCCCTATTAAGGAAGAATGTCAATTTGTCCAATTTCTCGACCAATTAATACAGAAAATTTCATGAAAAAACACTATTTATTTGGTCATTTTCATTTTTTCTAGATTTTTCTTCTTAATTTACACAACCATAACTTTTTTCAAATAACTCCAAATCCAACAAACTATCTCATTTTAAAGATTGCAATGGGTACTACGTTTCTGAACAATTTCATACCAATTGGATTTCATTTGCTTAGTTTAACTATTACCTCAACTTAGGCCAATAAATATAAATGGTGTTGGACCCTTTTTCCTTTATTTATCATGCTTGTTTCTTCCATTTCCATGTATAAATCATAATCACATAATAAATTAACATATTTGGCCCGTATACACAACACTTACACTTGATGTCATGAAGTTGAGATTTAGCATACAAACTTCAACATAAAGTTTTAACATACATCAATTACATTTTTATGATAGACCATAATGTCACATATATGCTTGCATATCTCCCACCTTAGATCTCTTCCTTCTTTTCTTTGACTTTCTTTGCCTGAATTTTGATGTAGAAGGTTAAGTTTTTGGTGGAGAATGAAATTTTTGAAACCTCAAAAGCAAAAGTCATTAACACAAACATTAATAAGCATGATTATCATTTATGTTCTCTCTAACTGTGAATGAACATATTGTATTGCACTTTAAAAATACTTTGCATATAGCCATGACATGTCATGAACACAACTTCATATGTTCAAATAGCATAGAAATAGCATGCAAAATGGCACAATAAATAAACAACAACCAATGGAAATTTTAATGTAAAAGTTAATAACTTTGATATCTTAAATTCTTAACTTTTCATTTGACTTTAGTGACTTGCTTCTTCCTCTTTGGAAACTTCCCTTTGCAACTTAAACTCCTAAAACTTCCCTTTGTAACTTAAAATCCGATACATATCATAATGCATTGGGCATCAATAATAAGCCCAAAACTATACATTATAACATCATAAAACTTCTTAAAACCTTTATTGAACTTTAAGGGCCATAAAACCGTTAACTTTACTAAAATTGATTCCAATGTTCACAAAACGGTTTTCTCACTTATACCTTAAATAATTTTGCCTTCTAAATCTATTAGTAGCATTAAAATTACACTCCTTCTAACACTTCTTCTGCAGACTGAAATATTTCCAAGAATTTGGAAAAATGTGATTTTTCAACTTCTACCTTCACACACATACACACACACACACATATATATATATAATCACATTCCTAGATCATTTTCCTATCATTAAACAATATAGAATCATTACTTGCCTTGCATTAAAAATGTCGACTAGTAGCAATAAACAGTGATTTTATACCAAAAATTCTATATAAGCTCAAATCAACTCAAACAAATTATCAATAAGTTTTCAATCATGCATAGAGTTGATTTCTAATATTTATTGTTTCTAAATTCCACTCTTTCTCATTTTCTCTTTGAAAAACCTAAACTTTTTAGCAATAAAATACACCATAAATCGCAAAAATAAAACCATAGGATTAAAGAGGAAGGTTTATAATGATCAAATAGAAGAGATTTCATGCATAAATCACCACTTACCTTGGATTTTTGGATGGTTTTCTCTTCTTTTCTTTCTTCTCTTCTTCACGCCTCAAGCTCCTCTTCTTGCTCTCTCCATGGCCGATCTAGTGTGTAGAAAATGAAAAAGATAAGTGCCTTGAAATATCTTTAATAAAGTAAGAGCACATGTGTAATTAATGTGAGGTTAATTTTGACTGATAATAAAGTAACTTTATATTGATATATTCTATCACTTGTTTATGATATTCCTACCTACTTTTTGCTCTTGAAATAAAACTAACAAAAGTGCAAGCTTATGTCCCGACATCTTTCTTTACAAAAACTTTAGTTTCCATAAAGCTGCTTTATGGTACTAGAAATACTTTTCAGGAAATTCCTTATCACTTGACCAATTTAGAATAATTAAAAATTCCCTAAATTTATCTGATACTCCCATAATTTTTCTTTCCTTAAATTGCTTCTTAGAATATCTTTAATTAATTTTTTAAAGAAAATCCTAATTCAAGGTTTTTTCAAGCCTTTTTTCCCGTTCCGGCTAACTATTTCTGATTTTCTCTTAGAAATAATTTTATAAATTTCTACAATTTCTGAGCTATTTATTCTTGCTTTGAAATCATTTATGGATATTTTAAATAATTATATTTAACTAAAAATTAATTAATCCGCCAAATATTAAATGATCTTTAAAATTCCCGTAAAGATTATCTTTATCGTTCTAACTTAAATTAGGCTTCAATTACTTATCAATGAATTTTTCTCTATTTTTCGGTACTTGAAACCATTTTACTAATATTTTGGCCAAAATTACCAAAACATCCTTTGACTTTTCTCAAAGTCACCAAAATGTCATTACATTTCAAATGACAATTTGATCCCAAAAAATTTGAATTTACACTTTGGTCCCTATTTCCAAATATCACTTTGGTCATTTACTTTTCGAAATAATACTTTAGTCTTTTACTTTTTCAAAATGACAATTTTACCCTTATTTTTCCATATTTTACATAATGACATTTTCCTGTTTTTTCCTTTTCTTTCATCATCTAGACCTTTAATTAGTTTATAGTCACTTGTTTAGCTTTTATATCCAGTTTATCAAGAACCTGAATATTATAAAAGCATTCCAAGTGCCTATTTGTTTGAGAGACGAACCTTGTGATACAAAAAGGGTAAGAATGATAAGCACCATGACAGGTTTAACAGAAAATGCCTCCGAAAAATCAATCTCTCTTGTTGATGGAACCCCTTTTCGGCTAAACGCACCTTGTATTTGTCAATCGAACCATCCGGTTCATGTTTAATTCTAAAAATCCACTTGCAACCAATGATGTTTTGGAAGGGGTGGCGAGGTACAAGAGACCACGTTTGAGTGTCCAGAGGATATCGAAACTCACTAGCCATAGCTTTTCTCCATTCCGGTGATTGTAACGCTTCTTAGATAGTATTGGGCACAGTAGTTGAGCCACTAATAGTTAGAGCTTTAGGAGCAGGCCATGGAACAGTACCATCAGTAGGTACTTTAGGTCGATAGATGTTATCTTTCAGCCTGGTGATCAAGGGATTAGTAGGTCTTTTTGGGAGTAGGGATAGAGGTGAGGAGGACGATGTGGCTGTGTCAGGGAGAGATGGAGATGTCAGGAGAGAAGGTGTGGAGTGAGGGAGGGGGAAGAAGGGTTAGGATTTGATGAGGAGTGTGTTGGATTGGGTTTGGACCTGGACGTGGTATGGGCTTAGAAGGTAAATTAGGTAAATTGGTGTTAGTTGGTAAGCGAGTTGGGCCTTGAAAAGGGAAACTGGATTCATCAAATACGACATCCTTGGATAGGAAAGTTTTATTTGTGGATTAATCTAGACATATATATTTGGGCTGTATAAAAGGAGGATGCAAGACATTGAACAGGGCTCCTACTTGTGCTTAGTGTAAGGTCTCAGATTAGGCCAGCACTTGCCTCCAAACACATCACTTGTATTTGGGCTTTTGATGATATAGAAGAATATGGCATTTTATTTTAGACGGTGATGAATACCCAGAAAAAATAAAAGGAGTTTGTGAAGAGGGCAGAATTCTCCTCCCAAGTTGGATTGAAAATTGCGGATCTTATTGTTAAAGAGATTTTCAGTAAGAAGGCAAAACGAAAGAAAAACAATTTGAACTTCATTTTTGGATTTCATTGGAAACAACCATATATACTGAGTAAAATCATGAACAAAAATGACATAATACCGAAACCCATCAACTGAATTTATAGGGATAGGCCCATACACCACAAAATATTAAATGTAAAGGTGTTGTGGAGCGAATAGGTGAAGGTGGTAGGAAGATGATGACTCTTGCTGCAGCGACAGGCTAGACAGTGAGGTTGAATAGTAGATGGTGAAACTGGAAGCGAGTTGTTGGAGGTGACAAAATGAATAGCACGAGATGATGGATGACCTAAGCGATGGTGCCAGTGGTCAAGGGGATTTTGTTCACCAATTAAGGCATATAGATAAGATAGGCTGATAGGACAGCGAATCGGATATAATTTGTTTTGGCTGGACCCTTGAAGAAGAACTTCCCTGGTTTGGGCCTGCTTCACAAAGAAACAATGAGAATGAAACTCAAAAACACATTATTATCTAAGCAAAACCGATAAATAGATAAGAGATTGTTGGTTATTTGAGGAACACGTAAGAGATTGGACAAGAGGTATTTGCTATGGGAGGAGGATATTTGTCCTGTGCCAACATTAAGTATTGCCCGAATGGAACCATCACCAACCTGAATGGAATCTGTACCATTATATGAAGTGGAAGCAAGATTGAGAATGGAAAAGGCAGATGTCATGTGATTGGTGGCACTAGTATCCAGGTATCACAGGTTATTGTCCCTAGGAGGTAGGTAAACTGAGTAGTGAGTGGAAATTGTGTCATGACCTAGAGCCTAGTAATTATGATCATAACAATGTCAGCAGGTGCTTGCAGGATGTCCAGGTTTCTCACAGACTTGACAGAGGTTCGAGTTTTCACAGAAAAATGAAGAGCGTCCTCCTCGAAGAATCCGACCTCCATTGAATCGGCCACCACTAGAAAAAATAGTGGATCTACCACAACCACGTCCTCTAAAAAAGAAATTACAGCAACCACCATGTCGAGTTTGTTGCTGATATGAAGGTGATGCAGCTAGTCACTGTTGAGTGACGTTAGGTGAAAATACAGAAACATGAGTTGGAAGGAGAGCATTCTGTCGAGCTTCATATGTGACCAAGTGACTAAGAATATCCTCAAATGTGAGAGATTCTCTGTTAGTGGTTAAGTCAGTCAACACCGAATGAAAATCAGTACCTAATTCACCCAAAAGATATGTGATGACAACTGAGTCTGAGATTGGATATCCGGTCGTAGCCAAGGAATCAAGTAAAAGAGATCCATGATTATAGTATTCTAAGACAAATTCACCCCCTTTTTGAGGGAAGTGAGCTGTTGTTGTTGAAGACGAAGAACCTTGGCCTGTGACTATTGAGAGAATGAAGCTTCTAACGCCAGCCACATAGCCTGTGAAGTTTTGTACCTTAACACTAGTGCAATGATTTTCTCTGATAGGGACGCTATGGGCAAGGATACCGATAATTGGTCGTGCTCAAACCACTCGATAATATATGCAGGGTTTGGTGTGCTTTCGGAGGTTCTGTGGGAAGGTGGAGAGCTGGAGCCGTCGATATAACAGAAAAGACGTTGGCCATATAGATACAGGCACGCCATATAAGATAATTGTCCTATGTTAGCTTAACAGTGATATAGTGAGAGACATTTGTGGGAAATAAAATGGGTGAGGTAGAAGAAGGGTTAGAGGACGAAGAAATGGGTGATTTGGACATGATGATGATGACATTGAGGCTCTGATACCATGTCATATATCAAAGCAATAATAAGGCAACTATGTTAATGCTTTCTCAAAATGTGATTTTGCTTAATTTTTTTCCAGTTGTTTCATAACTCTGTCGTTTTTTTATTCCTACACGACGAGCTTCTCTTCTTAAATCACACTTCATTTCCACGTATAATATTATTAACTTTGGCAGCTCAACGTCCACGTCATCACATTTGGTCAAATATTTCAAACACGGTCAGCGTATCTCAAAATAACGACAATATTATTTTAGAGCCAATTTTGAATTATCAAAGTTATTGTAGGAATCAAGATTTGTTTATGGTGTCGGCAGATATTCTTAGAAAAGATGAAGGGTATTTTAGAGTATTTACCCTTTTATAAAATACTTATTCAGATTCTAACCTTAAATGATGAACTTTTTCGTGTGCTAATTAATTAGATTTAGCATTTTAATATTTGAAAATGTTTTATGAGGATTTAAAATTTTAAT
>QFDD01007640.1:0-16118 GCA_006871305.1 Vachellia collinsii
AAAGTATTTTTCATGCATACAACTTGGTTTGAATCCAAGATATCATGTTTAAGGAACCCAGTCATCTACCAACTGCTTTATGATTTATTGGTAGTCGCACTTTAATTTTATTGTACTAGGGAAATAATGTAATGTAGAAAGATTTCATGAGAAGAAAAATAAGAATGCAAGTTTCCTGTGAATAATTCTTGCAGTGCTTGTCACGATTACCTTGCTCATAATTATATTCTCCACTCCTTTTCCACTAATGGCGCCATTTGTAAACTTGGATGACCAAAAAATATTGATGAAAGTTGTGCTCAAATGCCCCAATGTCACCTACACATTAAAATATCACCATATGACATCATATATGCAAAGGAATTAAAATCCACTAAAAATATGAGAATTAATTGGGTATGAAAATTACCAAACTACCCTTGAACACGATTATGCATAATTAAGTCCTAATTAACCCAATTAAAGTGCTAAAAACTCAGATATACATATATATAAACATACGAAAATAATGAGAAATATCATATGTCATATGACCTCTTGGTGTTTCCTGCATGGACTCGCTGTCTCAGTGTCTCACTACGCATGGAATCCATATCACTCCCAAACACGTCCTATAGTCATTTTTATTTTGGTTTTCATCGATCTTATGGTTTATATATCGTGGCAATTAACAATTTATATTCCTCAACTGAAGTGAACTGGATTTGGTTTCATCAGTTTCATGAACATAGAATTTTATATATGTAGCCTTGTGAGATTGTAAAAGGGTTGTATTATGTTTGTAATGAATATAATGATTATACTATATATATTATTATCTTTTTCGCCAACAATACTATATTATTAATATCGTTGAAACATGAATATTGCTCCATTATATGGGATCCCATGAATCATTTTTCTAATAGAGTGAAATATAAGGAAAAATTGGGAAAAAAGTCTCTAAATTTGTAGTGTACTGATAATTTCTTGTGTATAAAAATTTGCAAACACTAATACTTTTTTGTGCATAATATCATATCTCACTAATAAAACTTTGGATGATAAACTTTTCCCCAATTTTCCAGAAAAAATTGTATTTGTTTTTAATAAAAAATAAATAACCATTATCAAGTATATGTAATTTTTTATTTTTGCCATATTTTCAAGTCGAGATTAGAATGCTTTTTTTTTTTTTGGTTGAAAATGACAAAATAGATTTTTTTTTTATTATACTCATTATATTACACAGTACACACGTGACACATGCTCTCTGTTTTTTTTTTTAAATAACAACATGCGATATTCTTGTTTTTTTTTTTATAATAACAACATGCGATATTCTAACTCGTAACAAAGTTTGAAAATAAACTTAAGAGAAATAAACTGTCATCTCTTAATCGTCTAGCTAGTACCTATAGAAGCATTTATCCTCCCCTGCAGAACGCTCAATAAATTCAGATAAGATGAAATCACACGCAACCCAAAAGATAAGGGGACCGAAACCACCGCTTGGTCTCTTATAAACAACAACACCTTCCTGAGATGAAAAAAAATGAAATCCTCGAGATTAGAATGTTAACATGTTGTTGATGTACGAATGAGTAATGAGTACTGTTCTTTCTTTCTTTCTTTCTTTCTCCTTTTCATTTTGTAGGAACAAATATACCTAAACAAAAGAAACTAAATATGCCAACTAAAGCATGAACAACTTAGGATATAGAATTAATTGATAACCAACCTACAAAATTTTCTATGGACATTTCGTTTCATGACTCCTATATCAATGCCTGCCTTTCAGTCATGTAAAAACAGGGCAATCCTTAATGACGACTCCCCGGGCAGTTGGGCAGTGGGCAAGCGGGCAGCCATCAATGTCATTGCCCCACCAATTAAGACTAATATCTTCTAATCCAAGGCAAAGATACAAAAGCACACCCATAAACGCAAGCCCAGCATCAAGCGCCCCAGAGAGCACATAGTTACGACGCTTCCACCAATCAGGGAAGTACCTATACGCAACAAAGCCAGAAAGAAACCCAACAACGATCCAAGTGGTGTAGTTCACGGCGGTCGCCGGCGGCATCATCCCGGTTGCGCCGAGTAAGACCGGAAGGTTGATGAGTGAAATCCACTCTTGTTGTGGGAAGGCCTTAGCAGCCAACCAAACTATTAGAGGAGCAATTGCACCTCCCAGGAAGAACCAATTGACTGCCTCGTAGTAGCCTTCGTCTCCGAAGATCCTACGTGGCCCAATCAAACCCCAAAGCACGGAAGCGTCGTAGAACACCGTGTCGCTCGGACACGTCCACACGGATGACGTGTCCTCACATATGTCTGGGATTGTTTCCATGAGCCACCATGCTGTCCCTAAGTACACGATTCCCGAAATTAGGGTTCCCACAACCTGGGCCATGAACATTGTTCTGGGGGGTATTTTCATGTAGTGTCCTAGCTTCAAGTCTTGCAAGAATGTAACTGCTTGTGTCATACTTATGTAACCATAAACCTTGAAACACATGTTTGCCACTGGATATCCTGGATAAATATAACCTATTATGTACTCTGTTATAATGTTCAATCCTGGTGTCTGTAAACAACCAAACAAACAAATGAGGGTGATCACTCGAATTCATAACAAATAATATAATTGAAAATGTGATATATCTATTCGGAGGGAGTGTCTGCTGCCCACTCTAATGCCCTCTATGCCACCCCTTAAATTTCTCCCATTTCTGAATATTTTTTTTCTTGATCATTAGATTCTACATGAAAAAAGAGTGTCATTTTGATATATTATAGTAAAAAAAATAATGCGGTGTTAAATTTATATATATATATATATTTTAAAATACTGTAAATTAAAAATAAGCTACACAGTTTTTTTATGTAGAATATTTGAAAAAGTGAAAAAAAATCAAAACCACACCATTTTTTTGCACACAAAGTATTTAAATGTTATTTGTTTTGTGTAAAATTTAATGATCAAAAGAAAAAAATTTGAAAAATATGAAAAAATTAAGAGGCTGTAGGAAAGGCATAAGAGGGAGAAATACTTACATATTCCTAAAGTATCATGTCATTTATACCCTCTCCAATGAAAATATTCTAATTATCATTTTTTGGGTCCCACAAATATAAATTATAATGGGTTATAAGGAGAAATAAATAATTAAGATAAAATTATAGGATGTGATATTCATATAAAAAATGATAAATAAAATATTTTTGTTAAAAAGAGTAAAGATTGTATGACACTCAAAGAATATATGTAATATGTAAGTATTTCTCCATGAGAGGGGAAAGCTGTAGACACCTGCCTCTAAACCTTTCACCAATCGATAGCATTATTAATCATTAAAACCTACTTGATTTGTGATTGCAGTAATTATGCCGATGGGAAGAGTGAACAAGATGGCGATGCCACAAGCGAGCAAAACCCCCCACCATGGAAGCTGAAGCTGCTCATTGTAATACTCACACGAAAATATGGCCCCTGCGATGGTTACAATCAGTATACTCACAAACCACCACTCCGGTACTTGCTTGTACCTCCTCATCAACTTTGTGTGTATATCCATTTTACTTCTAGCCCAACTTGATTTGGTTTGCTCCCATATTTCTCTGTCATATCGCATTCACATTATATATATATATATATTATGTTCATTACTCGAAGAAATATCACAGAGATGGATATCTATACATGTCGTATATATGTATTACCTTCCATGAAATAGGGCCACGTGTACAATTGTGGCCGTGAGTGCGGCAAAGCCGATGCCGTAGGTCATGGCGAAAAAAGTGCTGATATAGAGACGGCCCTGCCGCTCGTAGGCGGCGACGTCGAGATGGAAATCCGAGTCTATGATGGCGGAGATATTGTATATGAGACCATTGGAGTTAAACATCTCGTCGGAAAATATGGGGAACGTTTTGGCCTTGTACACATCCAACCAATAGCAGAGTGGGGTCAAAATGTACATCACAAGAAAGAATCCAACGGCAACATTGGCGGTGGCAAACCATGGACTTGCTAGTGGGCTTCCAAGGTAGGCCGATATGGTGGACCAGTCAAGCCCAAATGCTCCAATGCCAAGCCCATCAAGCCCAGACCCAAGCTGTTGGGCCAGGACTGAATTGGGAAATATCCAACATATCCAAGACAGAGAAGTTAACATTTCAAAAAGGTAGCCTGGGAATACGTAGTAGGCGAAGCTGCATAAGAAGGCAATAACAAAGAATTGGGCTCTTGTCAACCCTCCTTTAGGCCGTTCCTCTTTCTCATGCAGGGCCCTGTCATAACACATGCTCCTCCATTATCATTTATAAACCCATGCAAGGTATGTAACTTATAATGAATTAGGTTAAATTATGCATATAATCTTTTAAATTTACATCAAATTTTAGTTTAATTTTTTAAATTTAAAAATTATTAGTTTAATCCATTAATTGTAACAATGTTAGTTTATTTAATAAAAATGCATATCCAGCAAATTTAAATGATAACTTTGTAACTAAATGCTAACAAAATACGCTTAATGTTAATTATTTAGTATAATCACTTATATATTTTAAAATTTATTTCAACATTTAATTGCAGAGTACCATTTAGTCTTGCTAATTCAACATTTTTCATTAAATAAGATTAATAGTATTAATGTTGAGGGATTAAAAGTATACTTTTTAAAATTAAAAGGACTAAGCTTAAGTTTAATGTAAATTGGGATTAACGTGTGCAATTTTAATAATGAAGTTTTTTGCAACGAGTGTTTGCCAAAATTAAGTTATGAATTTTGTAAAAGAAGTATATGCAATCTTTTAAAAAAATGGTGCAATGTTAGTAACTCCGTTAAATTAATTCAAACATCTGTCTCTTTCTTTGTTTCTTTTTAAAGTAAAACTCACTTGTTATCCCTATAGCTTTGTAACATATTTTTAAGTCAATCTGACCAAATTGCTAAAATTGCACCATTTTAAAAAGGTTGTGTTTACTTTTACACTATTTAAAATTTAATTGTAATAGATCCTAGCGAAATACTTCATTACTAAAATTGCACCTTAATACTATGTCAATTGAAATTACAAACATATGCTTTAGTCTAAGAATTACTAAGAATTGAAGAAGTAATCTAGAAATAGAAAGGTTGTATTTAGACATGAGCCATGAACAATTATTCCCTGCTAGCTATCACAACTTACAATTAAAGCTGGTGTGTGTTTTACAAGCCGGAGTAGTAAATTCCAGTAATTGGAGGTGAGTGATATGAAGAGTGACCTGAAAAGTGATACTTGAACTAAATTTGCTGGCCACCACATTTCTGCTGGTTCTACGAGGTACCTCCTGAATATACCAGCCCATCCGAATCCTAATGCCTGTACAATCCAATATTAAATTACCATTCGCATATTTATTGATAAATATGAATCAGTCCAGATCTTTGGAGGTTCTGAAATAAAATACTTATCATCTATCAAATCAAACAAAATGATCTGTTGGTTAAAATTAATTAAAATTTTAGACATTTAATTTATTTCTAAATATATTTATATATTTATTTATGAAGATAATGTGTGCGTGTGTATAAAATAGAAATACAATTAATTGAGAGTAAAAATGTGAAAAAAAAATTAAAATTTTAGATACAACAAACTTTCTATTTATAAATGCTAGAATGACTTAATTACGATGAAGGAAATAAAACCTGAGTGGTGAGGACTACGAGGAGGGAGACGAAGAAGGAGATATGTCTCTTATAAAACACCTTGACAACGGTAACAATATGAATGGCATAGACAGTGCTGGCGCCAGAGTTAGCGAAGATGGTGATGAGAACATGTTCCTTGACATTGAAGGGTCCCGCGTTGAGGGTGAACTCGAAGGGGGAGCCTCGGAAGAAGACTCGGTCAGTGATTTTGGCGGCCATGAAGTGGCCGAGAGGGACGACGGCGATCTGGGCGGAGATGGCGGTGATGGTGAGAGGCTCAGTGCGATACCAAAAGAATTGATTCAGAAATGACAGTAAGACACATGAGATAGACCCTAACACCCACATTCGGAACGTTAGAACCGGAAGACACGTGTCGTCCGTCGTCGGCACCGTCAGAGCAACTTGCCGGACCGGTGAGTTCTCTTCTTCACTGATTTCCTCCTCCTCCTCCACCACCTCATCCTTCTTTGATACTGCATAACATAACACAAAATCAGATTACAAAAAGAGAGGTTGAAATGGATTAAGCTACACTACGTGCTTATTATTAGGCGATTCAATTACTTACAGAGAGAGGATCTGATATCACTGTCTTGAAAGGAATCTTCCATGGCTAGCTCGAACCAGAAAGAATGTGAAATCTGAATCCGAAGAAAAAGAGAAAGAGCTGGATTATCTGATCGGTTGGCCCCATTTTACTTTGGAGGCTTAAAAGGTAACCACTGACACTGAGCACTGAGAAGAGTCATTGCTACTGAGCACTCCGTGTTTGAATGGAAGGTCAAGATATTAGCCGTTGACTGTCCGTTAAACCCAATATCGAACATTTCAGTTGTGTTCGTATTGAATTTACAATAATCATGCCACCAAAATTGATAATTGAATTATTCTGCCTCCAATGCATTGTGGAGGCTTCCAATAAATTTTATATTAATATATTCATGATTTCAAACTCGTACTCTGCTTTAAATGAATCTGCCTACACTGTAAACCTTAAATCTAATTAATCTAAACGAATCAAGAAAAATTTAAACATGTATTTGAAATTTTTATGAAATGTATTTTATATTTGCACTTCAACCATATATTACTTTTAGTCTTTAATATAAATCCTAGTTAGTCTTTTTTTTTAATTAGGGAAGTTAAATAAACTACTATTTTCAATTCTTAATATAAGAATCGATTGATTTTTTTTAGAGATTAAAGAAACTACTTAAATAATATATTTATCATTTATTTTTAAATTAATTTTTATAACTTATAAATTTATACGTAATCTAATAATATTCCTAAGCATTTCAAAATACACATTATAATTAAGTAATTTATTTATTTTTCTTAATCTTTCCAAGAAATTTAACTAATTCGTATATTAAGAATCATATGTAATACTTTATATTATATATTTTGAAATAGGGTTAAGGGGTAAAAATGACTCGAAAGTTTTTTCAGAAGAGCGTTGGTCACACGGAAGTCGTTGAGGGGGCATTTTGGACCTGGAAGTTTTAAAATGGGGCATTTTGGACCCTGCCGTTAAAAAATCCATTAAAGTTGACTAACTTTTCCGTTGAAAAGCTGACGGTCAACGTTAGGGTTTTTATCGGCAGGGTCCAAAATGCCCCATTTTAAAACTTCCGGGTCCAAAATGCCCTCTTGACGACTTCCGTGTGACCAACGCTCTTCTGAAAAAACTTCCGGGTCATTTTTACCCTTTGACCCTTTGAAATATTTATGTGTATAATTAGATTATATATTAGTTTATAAGTAAGATAAATTAATTTGGAAAGAAATTGTAGATATAAGTTTATTTTGTTTTTTTAATCTCCTCAAAAAAGCCAATTGAAACTTGTATTAAGGATCAATGTTAGTATATTATTTAGTTTTATTTTACCCATTTGCTTACGAGTCATGCTATGTACTAGTGATATACTGATATAGAGCAATATTATTTGATTAGCTACCAGTTGGTTATAACTTGAAAGTTAGTTGGCCGATGTAGTTAGCTCTTGTAACGAAAATTGGATAATTGGTTGTTTTATTGTGAAGAAACTATACATTCGTTTGGTAACAACTAAACATTAATTATGCGAAAACTACAAATGTAGTATTTGTATGATCGTTCACTTCATGAGAAACACGAACTTATTATTTAAAAAAAATAGCTTGAAAAGTAATGTTGAAGTAAAGAGAATATTATAGATAAGAGAGAATAGAGACAAGGAAAAGAATTTCTTATATTTTTTAATATCTTATTACAAGCAAAATGCTCTATTTAAGTATATAGTCTTATTTTTTTTGGGAGAATCCCAATGAAATTCTCTTGAAATAATCAAAATATGAATCAGGCATACACTTATAAAAAATTCTTAATAAAGCTAAAAGGCCTGATTAGGGATTTTAGCATGTTGTTAAATGATAAGAGTACCCTCTATTGTTTGAAAAGAAAAGGAAGGCAACAACACAGTTGTGGTGAAATTGTATTTGTATTACTAACTTCCCACAACCCTTTTGATATTTATTTTATATTAATCAAGCTCCCTAATATATAACAACTCCCAAAATCAAAACACTGCACCAATTTTATTTGCTCAATAAGCATCCCATAATCAAAGCACCGAATCCTTTAAACTTGTTTTTGAGAGAATTATGCATGATCCAACCCCAAAAAAAAATAAAGACTAGAGGAGGAAATTCTATCTTCCTCTGGAGATCTGAAGTTCTGAATGAAGTCTAAGTTGTCTCAAAATCCCCCCCCCCACCTAGCGCGTCTCTACCTTTGGATTCGATCCAAGAGCTCGTGGCTCTCAATTCCAAAAATTTTAGTCCAAGAAAACTACTTATTCAAAATTGGAAGAGAAAGATTAATACTTTTTAATCAATAAAAATGAAGGATGAAATAATTCATAAATAATTTACTTTTAAACGGTATTGTTGTCACTTAACAACATTTAAAAATCCCTAATAAAACATCTTGACTTGATCAAGAATTTGTTAAAAGTGTATATTTGATTTAGGTTTTGACTATTTCAAATCAATTTAAGATTATCCTTTTAAAATGATTTTATGTGATTTAAGGTATGTATATAATATGCGTTTTATCTCAATTTACGTGAAAGTATTTTTTTTAATTAAATCTGAATGTTTGACAAACCCTCCATTAATTAGGATTCTCCCTATTTTTTTAGCCAAATTTATAAGTATAACATTACATATTAAAGACTCATTTATGTTTTAATAACAAATTGCGGACAATAAAGGCCATAAATAATGTAAGTGAGGAGATCGATGGATTTACCAGAGTAATGAATAGCTGTAACACAGTGAAGGTTATGGAGATGGACACCCACAATTCCCTTCATACTCATTACAGAGCCTCTCTCTCTCTCTGTTTTTTTTTATAACTCTCTGTGGCTTATCCAGTACTAATTAATTGTAGCGGGATATTATTGTTCATCTGATCCAGTATGGAGATTGGATCAACCCCCATACGTTGCACTCATTAGTTTAATGCAATGAAGACAAATGTTGCAGTTCTACTAACCGTCAACTACAAGATATTTTACTTGACGGGTCGTCAAGTAACACTCTACAAATAATACGCACGTCTTCATTGGGCAAAAAAAAAAAAAAAAAACGCACGTCTTCGCCCTTCCACTCTCTGTAACTCGTTCAGTGTAATATTGCAATTTTATTTCTAAAATTGTAGTATTGTCATGATGCAATTTATTAAGTAGTTTTTAATAATATTATATATTATATATATAGATATATGCATAAATATATATAAATGTATCTATATAAATGTCTATAATTTATTATGTAGCATAATATTAAAAATATTTAAATATACGTTTAAATTATGCAAGTCATTATAGTTCAACTGGTAAAAGCTTATGCGCTCGTCCAAGGGGTTGTAGGTTTGATTCTTAGAGAAGGTAAACTTTTAGATTTATTAGTTGGCAGCATCTGGCGTAGGTGAGGTGGCATATATGTAGTGACACATGGTGTGCAGAGACTGGTGGTAAGGTGACGTGGCGTCGCTTGGCCGGTGATAATGTGGTAGTCATCAAAATAATTATTATTGTTAAAAAATTGTGAAAGTATTGTCGGCAAAAAAACTTTCAACGGTGACTTATTTTTGTCATTGACAATACTTTCAACAATAATCGCTATGGTGGCAATTTTATGGCGACAACTTGTCACCACCAAAAGTCTTTTAGTAGTGATTTTTTTATACTTTCAAGTCAATTTTTTTGTAGTGATTGATTGTAGTGTGTATATATATTTATTACTATTGAGTTAAATTTATTGGAATTATTTTATGGTAATTAGGATTACCATATAGTTATTTGCATGTTGAGAAAATTTAATAACTCTTGTTTGATTAAATAAAAGTATTAAAATATTTTCCACCTAAGATATATGATTATTGATATATTATAAAAAATTATTTGAGTGAAATGTACAAATAAAGCTTAAATTATTTATGCATTTGGAGAATCTTGGTAAATAGTGGTCAATTAAGAAAAAGGATTTAGATATTTTTCAGTTTCAAAATATAAGTTTAAGGGTAACTATAATTTTCTATGTAAAACAATAAAATAAAGAATAAAGAAATTGTTACAAAATGAGAAAGTTTGAGAGTAGAAAAAGAGAATAGTAGAAGAGAGGAAATAATGAAGCATTTTTCATTCACATGTGTGTCCAAGCATTTTGTACATAACCTTTATTTATAGGTTTCTAGCTTTTAAAGTCTAATGTTATGGTTATAATATTATAAAGGAAAAGTAATGCAATAACTATTAGAAACTCTTCTCAAGTAATTTATTAGGTAGGTTATGGAGTTTTAGGTATTTAGCGGAAGAGAATCCTATGAGGAATCCAAAGAATATAAGTTAGGACATCCACTCATTTAATACTTACTACACTCCATCTTGGATGCTCATAAACAAATGTTGTGCCTCATAAATACTTTACTAGAAAAAAGCTCAATGGGACAAAATGTCACACTTTTTTTTTAACTTCCTTTATTATACTTTAGAAGCTATTTTGAGATCACTTGAATGGCTTCCATAACATAAAATTGGCCAACCAAATGAAACTCAAAAATTCTTAATGAGTTACTTTTCATTTGATAACTTGAAAATTTTGACAACTTTAAAAATTCATAACTTATTTTAGAAAAATCGAAATCAAGTGGTCCAAGTATCTAATTAAAGCTTATTTAATTATCTACAGGGAAAAAATATACTCATCTGTCCATTATGTTTCTTAATTAATACAAAAAATTTCGTGAAGATGTACTGTTCATTTGGTCATTTTTCATTTTTCCAAAATTTTCCCTTAATTTTGGAAAATCATAGCTTTCCCTGTATACATCCAATTCCAGAAACATTAGCTCATTTTAAAGTTTGGAATATGAGCTATTTTTTTTTCTGAAAAGTTTCATACCATTTGGATTTCACTTACTGTTAGGATGACTGTCACCCAAGAGGGGGGTGAATTGGGTGATTGAAAAATTTTTCTATTCAAATCTCAATAATTAAAATATCCAAATCATAGAAATAGAGAATGAAATTTGATAGAGAAAGAATGGAATCAATAGAAACTAATGGAGATGAAGGTAGGAAGAACACACAGCAATTTATCCTGTTTCTGTCTTCTCTGACCTACATCCAATCCTCAAACTCCTCTGAGATTTGCAATCCACTATACCTTCCAAGTTTAACCAGGTACTTGGAAAACTATTACAGCCACATATTCAATATAACACATAAACGGCCATTTCAAGTTTGTAACCATGAGTACTTGAAAACTCCATAAACTTTTCCTGGCATTTATGGAATCCAATCAAGTTTATAACTATTGGTACTTGAGAAACCCCACAAATTTAACTGGACATTTATGAAACCAATTCGAGATTTTAACATAGGTACTTGAGGACCTTTACAATCACTCCCCCTTACCACATGTAAGGTTACACTCTATTTCACTCAGGTCTATCATAAGTTACTCTTAGAAGATTGGGATGATTTTATCTGGGAAAAGCTTCACTATATGAAGTGGAATATGTTAACATTGAAGCTCATTATTATATCAGAGTTCTAATATTGTTGCGTGATTTCCTTGAATCCACACTCTACACTTTATGCTCGGTGACTCCATATACTTCGTCTCTTTTCTCCGTTGGTTGCTTTCTATTATTTCTAGATGTTGTTAAAATATATCCGTTGGAGAGGAGCGTTAGATTTTTCGTTGACTTTGGCTCTTGTGTTATGTCTTTCAAGCTTGTAATCTGTTCTGACAATATTTGTTTGTTGAAAGAGAATGAATAGTCGTCATGAAATTGTCTGTTCAACTAGTCTTTGGAGTTTTGACAAGAAGCAAGCGTTTGTTGAAGAAGATTAATCCGTTGAGTTTGAGCGCCGATGAAGTCTTTAGAGACCCATACCTTGTTTGCTAAATAAGATGGTCAAACATTTATGAGAGAAGGTATGGATTGTGTCAGATGAGCATGTTTAAGGAAAATTTTCAAATAAAGCCAATGCTCTGACATTATGAAACAAAAGTCAGATAAAGTGTATGCTCAAGTGCGTTTGAGAATACTCGAGTGCTGTTTGAAAAATATTTCAGCGAAACTAAAGTTTATGAAAAAGTACTCGAGTGTTGGAAACAAATACTCGAGTGTCGTTTGAAAATCATTCTGTCAAAACTAATAATACTTTGAGTCCAATACTCGAGTGTGAAAATGGTTACTCGAGTGTTTATAACACTTCTAACAATACTCGAGTTTTACTAGAAGTGTTTAAAGTTGAAAAGAGTTTTACTTCCAATGACACTCGAGAATTTCTGAAAGTGTTGCTCAATACTCAAGTGAAATAAACTATACTCGAGTGTTGTTTCAAATCTGTTTCAATATAACTAAAGTTTTGGTAATAATACTCGAGTGTGAAAAGAGTGCTCATGTGTTTGTTTGAAATTCGTTTTATCAAAACTGAATTTTTGGTAGTAATAATCGAGTATAAAAAGAGTGCTCAAGTGTTGTTTGAAATTCTTTTCATCAAAACTGAAGTTTTAGAAACAATACTCAAGTGTAAGAATACATTAGTCGAGTGTTTGTTAGTACTTCCAACAATACTTGAGTACTACTGGAAGTGTTGCAGTAAAAATAATGAATAATTTTATTTATACTCGAGTATTGATGGGAGTGTTGTATTTAGAGAAGATATTTTTCACTCAATACTCGAGTTTTGAAGCTCAGTACTCAAGTATTGTTAATACTTCCAGTGATACTCTAGTGTTGCTTGAAAGTATTGTGTAAAAATGTCATTCTGAGCCCGATACTCGAGTATTGAAGCTTGTACTCGAGTATTGTGATGAACACTTCTTTCCATACTTGAGTTTTACTTGAAAGTATTGTGAAAAAGCAAGTTTTAAGCCCGATACTCAAGTATTGAAGCTGAATACTCGAGTATTGCTCATGACTCAACACATGTTTCAGATTTCAGCACAAAGCTCAACTTGCAATGGCCATACCTCTCTCAATTCAACTCCAAACTTTGAAAATAAGATATCCCTGGTAAGCTCTTTGAGTATGCTTTCAAATGCAAGAAGAATCATTCCAAAATCTTCTATCTCCCAAAATATATGATAGCCACAGTAAGCAAAGGTCAGTGATGAAAGGTTAAATCTGACCACCAAGTTTAGAAATTCATATCCCCTTCATATGAAACGATTTGATGTTGTTCTTGATGTTTGTGAACAAAAATTTGAGTCTAGTTTCATATGAAATTGATTTCGCATCAATCTAACTTGTGGTTTGAGAGATATGATCAAAATATTGAACACATGTCGAGCTGAAAGTAAAACAAAGCTGAACAGAGGAGCTCGATACTCAAGTATTGACCCTTAATACTCAAGTATTAGCTCAAAAATCACAATACTTGAGTTTGTACTCGAGTATTACTTCAAGTATTTCTTCATGAAACTTCAAAAACTCATCATACTCGAGTATTTGATGCAGTACTCGAGTATTATCTTTAAGAATCAGTTTTGAACTTCAAATTGAGTTATTTAACTACATCATCCTCCAATTCCAAATATAAAAACTTGAACCGTGATATTCCCATTTTATTTTATATGATCATCCTACTTCTTCAGCATTCTTGATAATTAAACTTCAAACAATTTCTCTTATTTTGATTGACCAAACTATATAAGAAATTTACATTAAATATAGTAGTTAGTCAATATACATTATAAAAACTTTTTACTCTTTTATATTTGACATCATCAAAACTAATCATATATAACACTTACCCTGTTTTATCATTAACTCAACGTTGGTGATTAATAAGGGTATTAGCCCCTATTTACCACTTTTAACATGCTTGATTTTCAACTTTGCAAGCATGCTTCTAATCAACATAACTACTTGACATATTTACCATATTTATATATCATTATCCATATGTCTAAGGTATTAGAGGTTTAACATACATTCCTTTCAAAATTCAACATAAAATCACATAACATAATATAACAAGTTTCCATTGCAACTTGAAGGCATATATGCATCCTTATGCATCCACCATCTTGTCCCTGTCTTTATTGGAGCTTTAGCCTAGAGAATGTTCTTATTGGAAGAATGAGATTATATGGAAATCCACATAGCAAAATCACTAATACATACATTAATATGCATGATTATCACTTACATACTAGCCATGCACGAACATATTTTGCCAACACTTTTAAATCACTTTGCATATAATCATGACATGTTATAAATAATTTATCACTTGTTCACATAGTACATAACTAGCATACAACATGGCACAATTTATAAATAACAACCAATGACAATATTAATGTAACAGTTAGTAACTTTGCTACCTTGAATGCTTAGTTTTTGTTGAACTTGGTTGATGACTTCTTGCACTTTAAAAATTCCTCTTGGAACTTGTATCTACTACACATCATTATAATGCATTTGTCATGAATAAAAAAAACTATTAAGAATGCATTATAACACTATAAAATCTTTAAAACCTCTCTTGAATCTTAAGGGTCCCAAAATCCTAAACTTTGTCATTTTCAATCTTATTGCTTCCTGTAATATCCGTACTTTCTGTAACTAAAATAAAGGCCAAACAAGTAATGGTAAGCTGAACCAAGGCCCAGAGAACAATAGAAAAAGAAAATGAAGGGACCAAATTGCCATTTAGGGAATTCAAAGGCATTTTGGTAAATCAGTGAAAGTCCAAGGGTATTTTGGTCAAAGTTGACCAAAATATCAGAAAAATTTTTAGAGCACCAAAAGATAGGGAAAAATTCACTGATAAGTAATTGGGGCCTAATGTAGATCAGAATGACAAAAATAACCTTTGCGGGAATTTTAAAGGTTATTTAATATTTGACTATTTAATAAAATAATTAGTCAAATATAATTATTTAAAATACCTAGAGGCCTCAAACATTGGATTTCAGGGTAAGGAAAAATAGCTTGGAAATTCTAGTATTTTATAAAATTGTTTCCAAGAGAAATCTATTAACAGTTTCCCTAATCGGAAAGAAACGAGCTAAAAAACCAGGAATTTGGGTTTTCTTTGAAAATTAATTAAAGATATTCCAGAAATCATTTTGGGGAGAGAAAAATCATGGGAGCACCATATGAATTTAGGGAATTTTTGATAACCCTAAATCAGTCAAGTGATCAGGAACTCACCGAAAATTATTCCCGGTGCCATAAAGCTACTTTATGTAAGCTTAAGTGTTTTGAAAAGGAGAATGAAAGGACTATATTTTGCCACTTGTAAGAGCCATATTTCAAGGTTAAAAGGAGAGGTAAAATATTATAAACAAGTGGTAGAATATATCAGAACAAAGTTATTTTATCAGTTCAAGTGGGACCCGCTTTAATTAATACACATGCCACCTCCTCTTTCTTATCCTTTAAGGCATTAATTCTATCCTCATCCAGCAGTACAAAGTCGGCCAAACACAAGAGAAAAGGAAGGAGCAAGTGGTGTGTAGGGAGAGAGCAAAGAAGAGAAGGCAAGGTCCCACAAATCCAAGGTGAGTTGTGTTTTGGGGCAAATTTCTTCATATTCTTGCTCTCTAGCCTCTCCTCTTCAATCCTCTAGGTGTATTTTCATGTTTCACTGTGGATTATGGCAGCAGGAAAATCTGATTCTTGAGAGAGAAAACTGAGAAAGAGAGGGATTTAGATTAATCTATTGGTAAGGTTTTGTTCCATGCATGCTAAGGAGTGTATTGGTGTGTGTTTTGTGTGGGTTGATGATGTATATGAATTTTTGGAATCTTAAAACCCTAGGGGGCATGCTGCCCTGTTTCTTATGAGTAAGGGAAGTGATGTTTTTGAGCCCCACAATGCATGAGAAGTATTTAAGGAACAAGAATATGCAC